>PVKZ01002893.1:115000-177410 GCA_004027375.1 Macroglossus sobrinus | reverse complement strand
TGTGACTAGTACATACAGAAAAATCAATGAAGTGATGAAAGCTAACAGAAATGTGTGTGTGTGTGTGTGTGTGTGTGTGTGTGTGTGTGTGTTTTGAGCACACTTGGAGGATGATATGTAAACAATGACATGAAGAATATAAGGGAAATTAAACATGATGGAATTTGAATAAAGAGAACACTTGTTATATGGGCCAGCAAGTAAAAGGTTCTGAGGTGGAACCAAGCTTAAATTAAATTTGATATGATCTTGTAGAAGCTTATCTGTTATAAGAATTTTTACTTTTATTCTGAATGAGATGAGAGGCCATTGGGAAGTTCAGATTATAAGACTAGCATGACATATTTTTTTCATTTCACAGGGTTACTCTGCCTACTATTTGAGAATAAAAGAATAGAAAAGGGCTAGAAGAGGGAAAGCTAATTGGAGACAATTGGGAGAAAATTAGGGTATAAGATATTGGTGCTTTGGTCTAGAGATGAAGTGATGGAGGTGGTGAGAGATGGCCAGATAGAAAAAAAAGAATTTGCTGACAAATCTAATATGTCAATAGAAATAGAGAAGTCAAGGCTCAAAACAGTGACTTTTTTCAAATTAAACTTTAGTCAACAGTGTACAAGAATTCCTGTTGACAGGAATGCAAAATGGCGCAGCAGCTATAAAAAAACAGTATGTAAATTTCTGAAAAAATTCAACAAAGAACTACCAAATAATCCAGCAATGTCACGTCTGGGTGTATATCCAAAAGAATTAATTAAAATCAGGATCTGGAAAAAATATCTGCACTCCCATGTTCATTGTGGCACACTATTCATAATAGCCAAGATTCGGAAACAATCCAAATATCCACTGATAGATGAATGGATAAAGAAAATTTGGTATTTACATACAATGGCATACGATTTAGCCTTAAAAAAGAAGGAAATCCTGTCATTTGCAGCCACATGGATCAAACTGGAAGACATTATGCTAAGTGAAATAAGCTAGTCACAGAGGACAAATAGTGTATGATCCACTTAAGTGAGGTACCCAAAGTAGTCAAACTCATAGAAACAGAAAATATAATAGTGGTTGCCAAGGGCTGGAAAAGTAGGAAAATTGGGGAGTTGTTATTCAAAAGCACTAATATCTTATACCCTAATTTTCACTGATGCCTGATGCATAAGTTTTAGACATCTGCAATACAACACAGTACCTATAGTTAACAACAATATATTATGTGCTTCAAAATGTGTTAAGGAAAGATCTCACATTAAATGTTCTCACACACAGAAAAAAACAAACAAAACAAAATAAAACACCGAGGGACACAAACTCTGGGAGCTGTTGGATATGCCTATTATCTTAATCATGGTGACAGTAACTGGGGTGTATACATGGGACCAAACTCATCAAACCAAACACATTAAATGTGTTCAAGTATATGTCAATAAGGCTGTTAAAAATAACTCAACCAGTGAAGCAGAATTTACAATTGCTAGAAAAAATAAAAAGTATGTTACTGTACTAATTGCTCATTGACTTTTCATTTGTCTTATGTGTGCCTAAGGTTGTGCTCAATTAGGCTACCTTAAAGTCTTCATGAATAAACAAACAAAATAATTCTTGAAAGCAAGCTTGAGGTCTCTCATGGATTGACAAATCATTTCTATCTGGACACTAAAAGAGTATGCTGTTCCAAGCATAGCTCCTGTGACTGTGAGCAGACTCTTGATGGCATAAATCCACATTTGTTTGAGTCTCAGACTGTGGACATGGAAAAGAGGAAAGGAAGAAGTTGGCATTATCTGTACCTCAGAACACTTATCAGTGACTTCTGTCCAATCTAATGAGAAATAATGCAGTTGAAGAGCCAGCAGAAAAAAGGATGGTACACATTTGAAATTTTTTTCTAAGGTTTGATGCCTGCTGCTCACTAACCCTTCTGTTCACTTTGGTTCACTGTTCAGGGTCTGAGTACTGGCTTTATGTTGGTCTGTTCTCAGGTTCTGATCAGTATTACGAATTTTGCTGCCTTTCATACCAGATTTCACATTTTTCTCTCACTATTGTGCCTTAGTTTTTTGTTTTTTTTTTTTTAAGATTTTAGCCCTTCTTTCCTGTGCCTGTTTCCTAAATAGACACTTATTCTTTAATTTAACATGTTCAGAGAGCTGCCTTCTCTCTGAGAGGAAGCCACAGTTACAAGTCATATGTACTCTTCTAGGTTCTTATCTAAAAGCATTAAGATTTAGAGATTTGTTATATGTTTTTTTTTAAACCACTAATTCACATTGCTTAGCAAAAACGTTTATATATTAGTTAATTTTCTATCTAGGATATTGTTCCTTCTTTCAATTTCCTGCCCTTATTTATAGATGTTTTCCAAACTTCTTTTTTTTTTTTTGCATACTTTTTTTTTTCTCACATGAAATTTAATCTGCTCTGAAAGCCTTTCTTGACACCTATCTCCACATCTAGATTTTGGGCTCTCACATATGCTAATACAATATCTACTTTGATGCCAAAGCAATTACCATGATGTATGTTAATTACTTATTTATCTATATTCTCTATTGTATGGTAAAATTGCTAAGAGTAGACAAGGTCTCTGTTTCAGTCTTATACTGGCAACACCAGGTTTTGGTCAGGAAGAAGAAACAGGATAAAACAATAGGTTTAAGGCCAAAGCCTTTATTAGGGTTTATGCAGGAAAAGTGAGACTGGGCAGGGCAAACAATTTAGGACTGGTATTTTTGAATAATTTCCTCAGGCTCTATACTGTAGGAGTGAGTGGTCCCTAGTTGCCTATAATCTGGCCCTGGGCAGGTAATTAAGGCAGAAGACTATTGCCTTCTGGGGTGCACAGGCCAAAGAGAGGAGGCTTAACTCTGTATTGATTAGTTTGCATATCAAAGATATGTTTCAGGAGTCTTTTGCTATGTCTATACATTGGCCAACTGCTAGCCAAGGGAGGGGCAGTCTCTCCCTTGACTGAAAGATATTTTTTTAAGATGTCAAAACATCATAATACACAGAGGGAAAAAAAATAATACACTTGTTCACAACCATTCATAGTTATAACACAAATGATTTGTTTTTACATGTCTCAACAGATATGTGTTGGCAGTGCATACAGCAGGGATGCTTGTGTTCATGGAGTAAGGAACCCCCTTATCAAATTCTGGATAATTGAGGTAAAATAAGAGCTATTATGTGTTCTTCAGAAGAAATAGATTCCACTTAGGGGAAGACTTCTTAAAATGGAACATAGTCCTGAGTTGGTTCAGCCTGGGGGTGTCGACTGGGTATGGACAGAGATACTGTGCCCTGACTATAGCCATTACATGTAAACTCCAGTATCCCAATGTAACCACAAAAAGGTAATTTTGCTGTAATTTAGTGCACAAACTGAAAAGTTCAGTAATTTGTTGAATTAAATTTCTATGTGGAACATTAAAAAAATAATGAATCAATTAGCAACTTCTGCCATAAAATAAAAGAAATAAAAGAAAGTTACTTTATTTTAGAATATTGCCTACAGAATAAACACTGTATCCTCTAGTTGGTCTATACTATCCAACACAACCTTTCTAAATTATTTTTCTTTTTACTATTATTTTTCTGAATTCATTGTCATACAGAATAGCTATACATTTTTGTGATCCTTTATTTAATGTCTTTATCACTAGAATATAGAGTTCATAGGGCCATAATCTATTTCCTTTCCACTGTGTAGTTCCATGCTTAGTGTATGTCTATATTATCTGTGTATCTATATATCTATGTATCTATCATCTATCATCATCATCATTATCATTATCATCATCTCTAATAGACTTTCTGATCTTCCACTGTTATATCTGATAAGCTTGGAACACAATGGCAAACATAGGACTGTTATGAGATAAATATTGACTTTGTTCTTCTTCTCATTCTTTTTTATGCCCATAGTACAAATAAAAATGTTCTTAATTAATGCTATCCCTGCAGTTTGTTTAATATGTTGGCTTTAAACTTGCTCATATCAAATTGAAAGTGGTGATTTGAGTCATATCATCTTAGCATCTAGACATTTCCTATTGATTTCAAAGGTATTGCTATTACTGTTATAGCTAAAATGCTAACAGATTGACAATGTTCCTTGCAATTATTTTAAAATTCTTACTAGCAAAATTTTACTAATGAACCAAAACTACAACAAAAATGTTTTAAAAAATGTTTAAAGCTCTCATCAGATTTATGTCTGATGCATGTTATTTACTATTTTCTGGGTCTTAAAACATTTCAAAATTCACCTTAGGCTTAAATTTTACCATAAAAAATTTAGACTGTATAAAGTAACTCAACAATGTTTTATGAAGTATTAATGAAAAACATTCCATTGGTTCATGAAACAGAGAACTCAGACTTTAAATATATAAAAATAATACATAATCATTACAAAAATTTTTCTTGTGTTAGTGAATACATCCAATTTACATGCCACTGTAATGAAAGGTAACTGCTATTTCCCTCATTTCCTTTTCTTATAGTTACAGATATATTTAATTTGCAATTTGCAGTTTTCTTCTGACCATTTTTACTAAATAACTTCTAATTAGTAGTTTGTGATAACATTATTAAAATTCACTTCTGTTTCTGTTTTTAATGATGCCAAAATAGAGATTTTTCAGAATTGAGTTTACCTATATCTCCTCGCATGCCACATTCCAGGTTATTTCTTGTACTGCTAAAGCTTAACTTGAGAGAGATTTATTTTAATAGAGTGAATAAAAATGTGTTCTATACTATTTTACTACTTCACTTTTTATAGACCTTAACTCAAGGTTACTCAAATTGCTGTGCTTATGTACTATTTTACAATCTCTATCTATATAGAAGCATGAGCACAATTTCTTCTAAATACAATTTTAGGAATGGCAATAAAAAAATTTGAGAAGACCATCAAATATAACAATGCTGTCTTTATCAGCCTTTAGTACATATTATAGCTCAATAAAATTTTGATGATCTTGGGAAATGTAAGAAATATGTTTGGTTTATTAAGAATGTCAGAATGGTAGAGTTTCTGTGAGTTGTGGAAATCTCAGTGGACTTTTTATCTCTTCTCTGTCTGGCTTTTATTCTCTTATAACATAAAAATTGTTGTATATCATACTAATACTAAGCCATCTAATTCTTGTATTACTAATTAGTTTACTTTCTATTTTACCGACTTTTTCAGCCCCAAGAGTCTGAAATTTATATATTGTCAGAGTTCTGATATTTTTTACATATGCATATGTAAAAAGAGATATTTATTCCCCTCATGAAAACCAAGTAACTTGAATAGCATTTTTAAAGACTTGTGAAAATATAACCAAGGTTTCTTATTTCTCCAAGGGGACATACAATCATGCTTTAAAGCTACCACATTATTTGACAACTTTATGAACAATTACTGAAAAGAAAACATTACTTACATTACTTTCACATGGAATTCACTGACAACTTCTGAATCTTGCAAAAATTTTGAGAGAATTTTATTTCACAAAGAAATCACAACCTTTCGCCTACATAAATTCAATCTCCAATGCTTTCTTCAGATTTCTAAACTTGTCTCATCAGGAGGCTGCCTTTGAAAGGTCTGCAGTTTGGGCTGTGAAAGACAATACTAAGGGGGAAAAGAACCCACAATTAATGTTAGGGGCCATGGAAAACTATGAGGAAAGGAATTAGTTTAAGAGAATTGAATGTTGAGATGTCATATACGCTAATAAGGTATTTATTCAATTACCAGGGCAAGAAGACTTTGTAAGCCTTTCCATGTGGAAAATAGGGGCAATCAACTGATATGAGTCATTCTTTATGTTCTGAATATAAGAGTTAAATGTCATTTTTTTTTCTTTCAATTCCACATTATGTAATAGGTCTGTGGTGGGGGATGAAGAGAATAACTTTTCTTTCAGTTAACAAGACATCAATCAGACCATATAGAATCATGACTAGACTTGATGGAAAAAAACTTTGCATCAACCCAGAGTTCCTCTACTGTCAGCCAAATGCTATAACTGATAGCACTGTTGATTTTCTTCCTTGGAAAGGAACTGCATATTCCTTCTGTAGGAAGGAACGTCCAACGAGTACAGTCAAATGAATGATGGTGGTGATCACCATAGCAGTGACTACTGCTTATATCTCACTGTCTGTATTCCTACCTCCACTCTAGATCATGGCTCCTCAACTGAAAACTGCATCCCCTAACTTCCCTTGCTCTTGTTTTAGCCATGTGGCTTAGTTCAAGCCAAAGGATGTCAGCAGAAGTGATGTGAGCAAACTTCTGGGCCATTTCCTAAATTGTTCTCTCATGAATGGAGCATCCTTGGAATCTACATGTTATGGATGGCATAAACATCGCATCTGCTGGATGTTCGTTTTTGATTATTATGTGTCAGATAAATAAATATCTGCCATTGCTAAGCCACTGCTTGTTAGGGTTTCTTTCTTCTAACATCTTAGCCTCCACAGCCCCAGTAATACAATTTGACACACACTATGATTTTAATATACCATTTTGTTCAAATAGTTAATATTTTATTTAGGACTTTTTATAAACTTTTCAACTAAAACTGGTCTATACTTTTCTCATCATTATTTTCTGTTTCCAAAATTATCATTTGCTTAGTTTAGTGATGTGCATGTATATATTTTACTTAAAAAGAGAAAGAAAAGTTGGTCTTTTCTATATGACTATAATGCATGATTTCTTCACATATGCACTAAGGCTCAGAATGCTTTTTTTTTTTCTCCCCTTCATAAAATGATACACAATGTTTTGGAACCATATATATTTCAAGTCAACACATCTCATAAATGTATATTCCTAATAAACTTAACACAAGAGAATCAGAATGTGCAGATTTTCTGGAATAGTGTGACAGCTTCAATGCTAGCCAAGAATTCTATATGAAATCCTAAGAAGAGTTATTTTGCTAACTTTGTGCATCTGGAGGAATTAAAATTGGACCATTTAAAATACTGAATCAGAATTACATCCAAACATCCAGAATTCAGTTTGCATTTATGAGTTTGCATGGATTATTAATGCTCTTGGGCCCTATCCTTTAATAGCAATTTACTTGCTACTAATTACAAAGAACACACTAAAGCAACTAGCAGATCAAATAATGCCATGCTTATTTTAAGTCATACTTAATAACTTCATGAATCCATGAATCACTGATACATGACAACTGCCATTTCACTCTTTCACAGATGTTACTAGGTTGGGAAAAATAAAGAATACCAAACTGGCAAAGTATCTTTATTATATTAAATAATATTATTGATTCCATTCCAGAGACATAATTCTTATCTGCAATATTTGATTATTCAAAGAGAAGTTAGAAACTTACTTGTTAGAACTGCATACTCTACTAGGAAAACATTTTAAACCTAGTTAGTAATTGTTGTAGGAAGTAAAATTTGTTCATCGTGTTGTGTAATAAGAATGAAAAAAATCATTGTTGCATAATTCATACCCAGTTTTCCTAGAAATGGGCCAGCCCAGATAAAAGTCTAGCCTACATCAAATCACACTCAAAAAAACAAAAGGAAAAACAAAAAGCTATGCTTTGTCTCTAGAGCATCAAATATATTCATAGTTACGTGCAATTATTTTATAAGTAAAACTAAATTAATAAATAGTATATCTTCTAAAACAAAAGGAATTTGGGGCTTAGATGTGTCATATGCTCTCTATTTTCCATGAGAACAGCTGAAGAGACATTTATACATAAGTTTAATAATTGAATATTTATGCATAATGAATTTAAGTTATAAGAATATCCATTTAACTTCTGTTTAGAAATTCCTACCCACATAGGCTCTGTTTCAAGATATGAGTAAATTTAACAATTAAAAATAGGATGACATAAAAAGCCTTATATCCAATAGTGAATAATTGAACCCATTAAGTGAAGCCATCTTGCTTTAATGCTACTGTATAAATGCTGTTTTTCTCCATGCATACATATCTATGATAAAGTTTAACTTATAAATTAAGCACAGTAAGAAATTAACAATAATAATAAAATAGGACAATTATAACAATATATACTATAATAAAATTATGTGAATATTGCATTAGTAAGTAAAATACAAGTTACTTGAACATAAGCACTTTGATACCAGGACGGTCACTCTGATAACCCAGATGACTAAGTGATGAAAGGGTGGGTAGCATATACAATGTGGATACATTGAACAAAAAGATGATTCTTGTCCTAGACGGGACAAAGTGGATGGTGTTAAGATTTCATCATAAAACTCAGAACAGCATTCAGTTTAAAACTTATGAATTATTTATAAAATTTTCTATTTAATATTTTTGGACCATGTCTGACTGCAGGTAGCTCAAACCACGAGTAACTACACTCTTGAAAAGTGAAACCATAAATAAGGGGGGACTACTGTACACAGAGCCTTTCTGCTATGAGCAACACCATAACAATTTTCTGAATAACTATTACTATTAACAATGATCTTCAAAGTGTAATCCATTCACTAGAGCTACAAAGCACTACAAAGTGTGTGCATTGTATTAGGTATTACATTATTTCTGTACTTTGAAATACATAAATCTATATTTCAATGTATATAATAGAAGTCTGTGATTACTTGAGAGCATATAATGCTCTATGCACTGTGATCAGTGCTAGAGTTAAGAAAAAATACAAGATGGTTAAAAAATAAAGAAAGATTATTCTTGAAAAGCAAACACCGCCATTAATGTGTTTGTATAAAGCTCCATATATTAAAAAATACATTCTCAAACTTATCCCTATTTGAATCTAAAAAACAAAAATCTATCTATGGTTCATAACAATCATTCTCATTTGCAAACAGAGTCGTAAAGATTCAAAAAAGTCTACATTTTCAAGACTATATAAAAAACATACAAAACATATATTAAGTTTATTGTATTTCCAAATATTATAGTGTCATTATTTATCACACTGCTCTTTTAGAAAAGAAAAAAACTATGGCTGAAATCATAAAATAACTTGCCATTGTCATATACCGTATGGTAAACCAAAACAAACAAACAAATTCTGTTCTTCAAACCACCAATCCAGGATTATGTACATCTTCACTACATACACTTTTAAGGTAAATGCTATGTCTGATGTTACATCTATAACTATGTTTGCCATAGAAATTATTAAGGATTTGTGCCCTAGCTCTGGAATTATCCTTTTCCTTTAAGGAGCTTAGGTTTCTTCTAGAGAATGAAGTTCATTACTAAGACCCAGGACTTAGGCATACTCATTGTGATTGGGCCATCCCTCCTTATAAGTCCCCTCACAGGACAGAGTAAAGATATTTCTATATCTACACATATGTCAATATCTATATATCAATAGATATATAGTTATTCTTCAGTATCTGTGGGGTATTGGTTCCAGATACCAAAATCAGAGGATGCTCAAGTCCCATACATAAAAAATGTGTAGTATTTGTATGTAAGTTATGCACATTCTTCCGTAGACTTTTAATCATCTCTAGATTATTAATAATGCCTGATACAATGCAAATAATATGTAAATAGATGTTATATCAAATTGTTTAGGTTATGACAAGAAAAATATTTGTACTTGTTCAAGTACAGATTCAATCATAGTAGGCCTAACTACATAGCACATACCAGCAAAAATGTAACATATAAAAATATGTACATTTTCAATCCATGATTGGTTGAATCCACAGATGCACAACCTGTAGCTGCAGATTGCCAACTGTACATACACATATACATATATTGGTATTTCTATCTATCTATCATCTATCTATCTATCATCTATCTATCTATCTATCTATCTATCTATCTATCTATCTATCTACCCACCTATCTATCTATTATTTATCTAATTTTATTTTGAGAAAATTTTTTTGGAGAAAATTTTATTTTAATTTTTTAATTAGAGCTAACAGAATGGTTAGAAATTTATATAATTTACGAAGTGATTCCCTGATTAGTCTAGTACTCACCTGGCACTATAAATAGTTGTTACAATATTATTGACTGTATTTTCTATGTTGTACTTCACATCTCAATAACTATTTTGTAATTATCAATCTGTAAATCTTATCCCTTTGCTTTTTTTCACCCATCCCTCTAATCCCCCATCTATCTAATTTATCTATTGTCCCAGTTCACACTGACACTTCCAATTTTAGTCAAATACCATAAGGTTGATGTTATTCTTCTTGTTCCTTATTTTTATCTCTTTCTGACAATGAGAAACCTGGTTCTCATTATTTACAAAATACTTGTTCAATCCTACGATGTACATAAAATAGATGTACAATTGCTAACCCATACCCTTGTGAAAAATAAACTACTGACCAGAGCAACACATGTGCTTATAGTTCTTACTTTTATTGTCATAGAATATAGATGAATTACTATTTTTCCAAGTTACCTAGATAGTTCTCCTCTGTAGTCTCTCCTTCTCTCTTTAGATTCCAATATTCATTTATAATACAATTAAGTTTGTTTGTTTCTTTTTCCATTTGGATCTCTTTCCCAACTTATTGAATTATTCATTCTTTGAAACATTGACCATTTTAAGCTTTTTGAAAAATATCTATGGGTCTTATCATTTTTTTTTCCAGAAATAAAAAAAAATTAAAATTTATAAGAAACCACAAAAGAGAAACATTTCTTATTGTTATGGAGGCTGCTAGTTCAAGCTATCTTCAATGTTGCAGACTTCCAGCTTCTCACTATACCCTCACATGGCAGAGAATGGAGAGGGTGAGCAAGCTTTCTAATGATTCTCATCAGGGCACAAATCTCATTCATGAAGGCTCTACCCTCATTACTTCATGTAATCCTAATTACCTCTTAAAGGCCTTACCTCCTAATACTATCATATCAGCAGGGATGGGAAGGCATGGTTTAACATGAGTTTGGGAACATTCTAAACATTCAGTGCATAACATCTGCCTCTGGTCCCCCATAATTCATGGCCTTCTTACATGCAAAATTCATTAATTATATTCCTAAAACCTCAAAATTCTTAATTCATTCCAGCATCAACTCTAAAGTTTAAAATGCAAAGTCTCATCCAATCATCATCTAATCAGACTTGGATGAGACTCAAGATACGAGTCACCCTTTTACAAAATTCCTCTCCAGCTGTGAACCTGGGACACCAAATGTGTGAAGTGGTTTTCAAAATACAATAGTGAGACAGGCATAGGATAGGCATCTCTATTGACGGGTACATTTGATAAATTTACAGATATTGCATAAAAAAATGTATGCTATACACTTCTAACCATTTCACCACTATCAATCATACGTCTATCAAAGTTTGGTAGGTGACTAATTGCATTAAAAAAATAATAAATCTTTTCTTCAAAATTGCTACTGAAAGAAAACAGATCTTTCAGAGGCTGCCACAGGAACTTCTATTAATTTGAAGGGGAATTTGAATGATATTTCAAAATAATAGTGAAAAGGCAGCAACATAGAAATAAGAGAATATGCTAACCTAACAATAACTTATTTTCCCCCATTAAATTGACTCCCACATACTTAAAGGTCAAGTCCATATTAGCATAAATGAGCTTTTTAAACTAGTACTAAAGACGATTTTCTAATCCTTTATACATTGTTAAATCAATAACTTAATTTTTCATAAAAATAACAAGGCTCTTAATTGATGTTATGAGTTAATGCTAATCTCTCTACATCTAATATAAGACCAAACACCTACATAATTATGCATTTATTTTTTAATTTATTCAGTTCTTACACAGTGCCCCCTGCACTGCGGTACAAAAATGAAAAGCGTAGTCCAAGACCTGCATGTTTCTAAGAAAGGGAATGTAAATAAAGATATCCTTACAAATTATATGTATAAGGTATCAATTCTAAGTTACATAAATATGACAGAATTAAATGAATGTTTTCTTCTTCTAGTACAAATAACAAATTCCTTACAGTAGGTAATAAAGGGAAAAAACACTCAGAAAAGCTTGCAATAATTTACATTCCAATTCTATAGAGTTATTGACTAAAGCTTACAATGACCGATCAAATAACTTAGGTGGAAAGTTTATTAATCTGGGAAACCTTTACCAATATTATCGTTATTATTGTTTAAATTTTTATTTTAAATTTAATTTCCTATAAAATGGTAGTAGATTATCTTCATGAACTTTTTCTCAGTTACAAAGGAGAGGAAAGGGGAGAAGAGGAGAGGAAAAAGAAGGGAAGTGGACTAAGAGAAGAAGACTGAGAGAAAGAGAGAGGAAAGAACATAAGATTTCCAATGTAAAGTCTGCTAATTTTCAAGTCAAAAATCCTCTTTGGAATAGTTACACATACAGTATTGACCAAGAATGCCTTAATACTCTCCTTAAATTATCTGTATTTGAGACAGGTTTCTTCCTGACAATAAATCCCTGGATTTCTCTTGTTTTTTAGAACATTTACTTCAGAAAACTTAAAATTCTAAACTCTTTCTCTGCCTCTTTGATATGTAATATTTTTCTTTGCTGGTTTTACAACCCATGAATGACTTCCTGAGGACACAGGAGGCATCTCTTTAAAATGTAATCATCAAAAAAAATAGAGAAACCCTATCTCTTAGTCTCTGCAGGAGGGTAGGAGCTTAACTTTGATATGTACCAATTAGTAGACACAGATGGCCTAATCATATTGATGCGCCTTCTCTTTAAAGTCCTCCAGTGCTTTTCTCCTACTCAGGCCAGTATTTATTCTCTCTCTCTCTCTTTTTTTTATTTCAGTGGAAGTGAGTTTAATTTCCTCCCCTTTTGCAATAGTCTTGAATAAACTTCCTTGCCTGCTTAACTTGTCTGATGCAATTGTTCTTTGATGATATCAGGAATTGAAACATATTAAAAGTCATTAAAATCAGTAGAAATGCCAAGTAGTTGAAAATAAAATTATATGCAATACCAGTAATCCGGCTATTTCAAAATTTTAAAATTTACTTTAAATTCTTGACCTTTAAAGAAAAAAAATACAATTTACAATTGTATAAAGTATAAAATCATCCTTTGCTACTCTTCCCCTCACCCTCTTGAAATTTTAATGAATATATTAGAATTGTTCCAATGTTTTAATATGTACATGCACACATAAATGAAAATATGTTTGTTTTGTTTATTACTTGTTTAAAATTAAATTATTACGTTTGTTCTCTTGATTCGGTTAATACTATAATTTGAAGATTTCTAGAACAGAATACAATGCTTACATTGTTCATTTAATCTGTACCTTAGTATTAAATGGTTTACCATTGATATTTTAAGTTTTCCTCTAATATACAGTATTGAACGTGTTATTTTTCTGAATATATAATAATCTCAATTTTTTTGAAAATGAGAAAAGCACATTTAAACCTTGTAAAACTTTACTTATTTTAACTTTGTATTTTTTCTTTATATTGTCATTTATTGCTTGATATGTTTCAAAATATTTTTAACTGTTTAAATATCTATCACTGTTTTTAACTTTTTATTCATTTAATAATTATATATTTTAAAGATAGAAGGTTTCAATCACTTTGAAAAATAGCTAAGTAAGAATTATGGCAACATAAATTTAGAACATATGTAACATAGTTAGAAGATGGTTTGGAGGACATCTAGATTTTTACTTAATAAATTTGTTCCATGCCTCTGACAAGTCACCACTTTTTCTCTTGGTAAGTTCATTAAAGTTTATGAAAGTCAGTTATACATTTTCCAAAATTGCTAGACATTTCTTCTTATCTTTTTTTTTTTAAATTTATGTCTGCCTTTCAATATTTTATGCTTCTGGGTTGAATCCCAAGAACCCAGAGAATAAACTTTGCTTTATTCCTAACTTGGTGATGTATTTCCATTCTTTTGTTTCATAAGAGAAAGAAGTACCTGGAGAGTGTACATGTACAACACTCTGTAAAGCAAATTCTCCATGCTCTGAAAGCTGAAACATGAAGAAGAAACACATTGAACTGCAAAATGATTTGCTCTATTTTACTGTTGATTAAAATTATGATTTATTTAGACACTTTTAATCATTTTCTATTATTTACAATCAAATTCATCTCTGATATATTAGAAGAAAGCATTATGTAAAATTTTATAAATTTGATATATATTATGCATATAGATATAAAATAAAGATCAATCACTAGTTAATACACTTTCAAAAATGTATGGTTTAATGCATTTTAATTATAACTATTTGTAATAAAAATATTTAATATCTTGTAGTCATGACCAGATGATAATTATTATTTGAATAAATTTTTTGTATTGACTGAATTATCTTTAATATTCTTCAAAAATATAATGTATTATAATAGAAATTAATATTATTTAAAAAATGGAAACTATTATAAAAGGAGAGACCTCAGTGTTTCTTGGAATCCATACTCACCCAAATAGAAAGTTTTATTCATATTCTTCTACAATATATTCTGTACTATCTTTAAGGATTTCTGGATTTCTATGACAAAAGCTGCCTTACCTGCTAATTGTAGTATTTCAAAAGGAGTTCTCTAGAATTGTCTACATACTAGCTTTATATAATCAATTAGAAATCCATGGTATAGTCAGTGATTTCAGTACTGTGGACTAGGTGTACGGGAGATACAAAATATAGCAAGATATTAGCTATGTCTTCAAATAATTTTTACTGTCATTTAGTAAATAAGAGATCAAATATAACATTTTTTACAGTTTCAGTATTCCACAAAAGTGGTGATCAGAGGGCTGGCATACTCAAAACCCTTTACCACCCTCAGTAAACTTTATTAGAAAAATACTGAGGTAAAATTGGTACCATTCCGTACCATCCAAAATATTTTGATAATCAATTGTCTTTTCCATGATAACCTGAGTACAGAGAATAAAGAGTGATGAATGTATAATATATTTTTTATTCTGATTTTTCCATGGCATGTTATTATACCAATATCTCTATAATAAGGAAATCTAACTATAGTCATTTCATTTTCTATGAGAATTAACAAAAAATCTTATGTTTCTCTTCCAAAAGATATGATATTGTTAAATATATATCTGGGAGTTCTGTCACAAAGATAGTTGAGCAGGAGACCCCTGCCTCCGTCCCCTAACAAAGTTCAACAATTAGACAGCTATACATGAGTAAAAAAAGATTGGGAGAACTTTGGAGTCCAGTTAAGAAACTTCAGCAACCCGGTAGAACAAACAACTTGAGACTACTGCACAAAAAGGGAGGGAAGAACAACTTCGTTTTGCCTGCATCATCTCATCCCCTAAGCCAGCATTGCTCAGCACTGGGAGAAACCTCTCCAGGTAGAAAAGAGTTCATCTCACCGGGAAAGGAACAGTGGGATGAGCAACCAGCTTCCCCTGCCTTTTCAGGCACTCCATCAAGGACCTGCTTTGAATTCACTACTCTTAGAGACCAGCAAAGAGGAGATAAATTGAGAAGATGAGGAACAAGGAAGAAAAGCAGGAGCTACCAGTAACAGCCACACAGTGTCTTGCTCTAGACATGACACCTGCAGCTTTCACATCTGAAGAAACCAAGGCTGGCACAGGATGGCTAACAGAAAACAAACAAACAAACAAACAAAAGCTAACAACTGTTGGAGAGAATGTGGAGAAAGTGGAACATCTGTACACTCTTGATGAAAATGTAGACTGGATCAGCCACTATGAAAAATATTATGTAGGTTCTTCAAAAAATTGAATATAGAACGATCATGATCCAGCAACCCCATTTCTGGGTATTTATCTAAATGAACTGAAATTGGGATCTTGAAATAATACTGAACTCCCATGTTCACTGCAGCATTAGTTTCAATATCCAAGATACAGGAAAAAGCTCAAATGTCTATTAACAGAAATATAAAGAAAACATGGTATGCATATACAACAGAGTATTATTCAACTTAAAAAAGAAGGAAATCCCACCATTCGCAACAACATGGATGAATCTAAAGTACATTATACTTAGTGAAATTAGCTAGTCTTAGGACAAGTGCTGCAGGATTCCACTTAGATGAGGTATCTAAAATCGTTATACTGATAAAAGCATAGAATAGAACAGTGGTTAACAGGTACTAGGGAAAAGGGGAAATGGGAATCATTGCTCAATGGGTATAGAGTTTCAGTTATGAAAGAGAAAGAGTTCTAGAGATCTGTTGTATAACATTACTTATAGTTAATAATGTGGTGTACTTTAAAATATATTGGGGATTGTTAAGTATTCTTACCACACACACACAAAACGCTCCACAAAAAATACAAGAAAAATTTCATAGATATGTTTAGTAATTTGGTTATAGTGATGGTATCATGGTAATCTACATTTGTCCAAACTTATCAAAATGTATACATTAAATATGTCAATTCTTCGTATATTAATTATACTTCGGCGAAGGTTAGAAAAGAATTAGAAGTTTGAACTCAATTCATATTACCACTATTTATTAGGATGCTAAATTTTCTTACTGCCAGAATTATATGTTAGCTAGCTCTATAATTCAAGATATAAGTAGTTTATGGTCATGTTTCACGAATAAATGAATGTTTAAAATAATTAAATATCCCGGGCACCAATATGTACTATTTGTATGGCTTAGATCAAAGCAATTACTGTGGATTGTCTTAATTTATGAAATGAGATTAAGGTCTATTTCACAAGGTTCACAGGTATATGACAGCACTGTGATAGCATGGTGGTTTCTCAGTAAATATAACTACTCCAACAGATCAAATTGAACACATAATATGTCTCAAAACTGGTCCTTTGTTTCAGAGAGTTCCAAAAGCAGTACGTAAATCTGCATTTTTGTAACACTAGATGGTTAAAGGTATAAAGGTGGACTACCCACAAGCACAAACTTGATTATGTAATTTATTACCCCAAATGAGATACTTCTAAGGATGAAAACAGATCTCTATTAATAATTGCTTTGGGACAATAGAGTAAGTCAGAAACTTTCACCAGCTACTACGTTTTCAATACTATTAGCTAGTATATGTTTGATTATAGTTATCCATGTGTTAGTCATGAAGAAAGCAAATATCTTTCACAAGAAAAAGTTCCATTTCATATTTATGCCAAAATTCTATGCTATTCAGATTTTCTCCTCTAAGATAATGCAAAATAATTGAAGTTAACCATGGATCTAGCCTGGAATGAGATAAATAATTTAAATAAGTTAAGTTGTTAATTAAGTAGCTCAGAAATATAGACATTGTCAAATATATTCTAAATATAATTTACTAGGATCAGGATATTTTATAAAGTAATTTCAAGAATATTTGAAATGAGAATAATGATTCATATTATTTCAATTAAATTCAGAATTAAAATTATTTTAAGTTCATTTAGTACTGCTTTTCCCAGGCACAAATATTGTTTTCTAGGTCATTATAATTTCTTAAGTGAACAAAAGTAACATATGCAGGTTGTTAAAATGTCACAATTAAATCCAGTGTTTATTTTTACCTTCTACCATGGCAAAGTAGCTAACCAGTTTTTTTCTAAAAGCATTTTCTCCATTATTTTATTCTTCATAGACAAAAAGACTAGTAGTCTTTAAAAATGATATCTGGAATATATATAGCACCTCTGGGTTTATTTTTTCCTGGTGTATAATCACCCTTTATAATTTGTTCTTGCTTATTTTTATAGATCTCTCAATTTTTCCTCTTATCAACATAACCAAGTAATTACAAAGCAAAATTTTATAATGAGATAATTTAACAAAATTAGACATGAGAAAGTTAAATACTAAACATTTAAAGAAGATTGCCACATTAGCATGAATATAAATTTTATATGATGATGACAAATCATTCACTAAGAAAAATAATCAACAGGAAAAAAATAAACTGTTAGGAATAAAAACAATAAAACCTTTAATATTTATTTTAAAACAAATCAGCCTTTATGAACATTTCATATGTTGGCTGTTAAAATTTTAATTAAACAAGGATGGATAATAAACTAAGCACTAAAGAGCCAAGTTTCTGTAGAATAAAATCTCAGTACTGAATCCTGTAGTACTAAAAGCAGTCTCAATACTTACCTGAATGACTAACTTTGGTTTCACAAGCACGTGCATTCATATTATTCCTTCCATTCTCCAGATTAAACAATTGTATTCCAAAGAGGAAAAATATTGTTTATGGATAGGAGGATACAATGTTAAAAAAAATCATGATTTACTACACAAAAGAAAAATCAATTATAACTTTTAAAATATATGAAATAATATAAAGGTTATCTAACCATAGTTTACAGTTTAGAAAATCAGGTAAATGAAAGTACTTCCCATGGGTAGGAGAGTCATGGCTCCATAACCTACTATTTCTAGCATCGAATACTATGTCTAGTGCAATAAAAAGATTTTATAAAAAGTCCTAATTGCCATGTATGGGAGACTTAGTGGCTTTATTGGATTTCTCTCTATTATACATTCCTTTTGATTAATCAGGTAATGCCAGTTCCTTGAAATAATTTGTCATTGGGTAGGTTTTCAGGAAGACTGACATTAAGACATATTTGTGTATAGGTGTTTAAATGCAACATGCTCTAGATAACAATACCTTTAATAGAGTAAGGGTAATAGAGTAATAGAGTTAACATTTCAAACTCCCACAAGGAGTTTTAAATCTAGAATTAAGAAAAGGGAGCTGACCCTTTGTAGCCCAGAACTTTCCCTGGGGAGTGATGCAAACTTCAGCAAAACAAATCTCTTTAGGGAAATCTCTAACTGATTCATCAGTAGCACACACTTCTAGAATTGAGGGAGTGAGCTTCTTGGTTTTGAAAACAGCATCTGCATGAAGTACCACTGAGTCCACAAGAGTCCCTCCTTAAATTGCTCGGATCTACTTGCTTTGTACAGGAAGTTCATTTCATCTAGAATAGGTCCTTCAGGATTCTTGTTTGTCCCTTTTGCTGACAAAATATCTATAGAGAACTACTGTCACTCTGGCTTTAATTGGTTTTAAGACCAGAACAGATTCACTTCTATTCTTGATCATCCATTCTGGATTCCCCTCTGCTTTGGTTAACACTTCTGTAGGTTCTGAGTGTGTAACTCGTGAAGTAAGCCAGATCCGCTGAGGAATCCAAACTGGTTAATATGAGCCTAGCAAGCCATGGGTGTTGCACCTGCTCATTCATAGCTAAAACTGTGAATAGGGTTATCAAGACATGCCTCAGTGGATTACCTGAATGGCAACCATGTGCCTCCCTGCTCCAATTATAAAGCAATGACTACTTCTGATGATCAATTACCTCTGTCAGTATGGTAGCTAAGTACTTTTTTTTGTGTGTGTGCTTGATGGATTTCTGGCAAGATGAACCCAAAGTGACCAGGCAGCAGCTAAAGCTTAACTACATTGTTCCTAATACAATGTGTCCCATGTTGGAATTTTTCTCTGTAAAAAGCATTTAGACTACTATTTCAGACATTGAAAGTGCACATTCCCTAACTGGTAATCAGACTTAAACAAATGTTGAGTGAGTTATTCTTAATTCTTCCCCTTGGTTTCCAGGCCCCAGTTACATAGCACTATATACCAATCTTTGATTTAGAGTAGAAATAACATCTTGGATCTTCCTTACAGGGTTTCATTTTTAAGATGGTTACTAACGTGTGATATCCAAGGACTAATCCTTTACTTTACTGGGCCAACAACTTTGGGAAGGTGTGTTATATTAGCTTGTGCTAATAATATACATGTTCTCTTCAAAAAATATTTTATTTAATCATTTAAATTAAAAAATAGAAATCTTAACCATTTTTATGGATTCATAAATTAAAAAATATTATGTCACCTTGTGTTCGTTTTCATTCTGTCTGGGATCTCTTCAAAATTTCTCTTTATCTCTAAATTTTAGAAATTTTAGAAATTTCACACATGTTACTTGTTACTTTTTAATTACTACTTATGATTTGTGTAAACCTTTCAAATTGAACAATAATGATCTCTTTGGTTTTGCAAATTTTTTTATTCATTCCACCCTTGTTATTTTTCCTCCATCTATTATTATTTATTTACGTTATAACTTCTATGATTTAAATATTGGCTCTCCTCGAGCTTAGCTTCATGTCTTTTAACTTTACCTCTGTGTTTTCCAGATCTTTCTAATTGTGTTCTCTGGTGTGTCATATTTTCTCCATTTGTTATTCAAAAATATTCAGTTTTCATGTTTAATATTTCAATGATTTCTCAGGTGATAATTTCTTTAAATCCAAATTTGTTTGATAATTTTCTATTTTGTATACTTTAAAGTTTTTTTTGAAATCCTCTTTTTTTTATAAAGTTTTCTCCTGTTACTTCCATTAGGTTCTCCTTTGTAGAAACATCCTCTTGCATTCTGATCTTCTTCTTCTTCTTTTTTTTTTTTTCAATCATGATTGGCCTTCAGATTAGACAGAGGGTGAAAGATACAATGTGTGAGCATTTCCTTCAATGGCCTGATGTTAACTTGGTGAGCAAATAGGACTTTTATCTTTTAGAATAGCCTATTTATTTTATATTTCTTTCTTTTCAATTACAGTTTGTAATAGGTCAACTTTAATAAAATTTATTCCCCTTCAGTAGTAAAGTTATTAAGATGAACATTTTAACTTTCCTGCAATTACAAGTAGCTATGAGTCTACTAACATCATTTATTCTGATCTGCTTAGAATAGCAAAGGGTTGGCTGGACTTTATCCCAGGCTCTTTCCAAATTTTAGCAGTTTTCTCAATGCCAAAAATATTAAACATCTACACTTGCATATTTTTGTCTTCCCACTGAAAACTCATGTTCAGTGGTGTCACAAGGATCTTCTCTAGACTCCCAAATTTTGTGATGATTAATTTAGCTGCTGAGTTTTCCTAACAAGGAGTTAGAGGAGGACAGAGTATAGATATGTTTAAGTCACTATGTTTCCATTCATTATGTTTGGCTATTTAATATGTTTTAGTATCACTTAACAAAATATGAATAGAATAATAAAATACTATATGAATAGAATAATAGAATACTATTACATATTAATGATAAAATTATGTTAAGTTTTAGATAGTAATCTCAAATACAGCTTTCATATGCCTATATATTTTAAGCATAAATTAATTCCTCTAAATTAGTTTGAATGGATTCATGCAACAGTCTAATGATTTATGTAAGTAAAAAAATATATACTGTAAAAAGAATGTGCTTTTGTAAAAAGTATGACCTAACAATGTGCATAGTACGAATTGTGCACATTGTGTCTATTTAAGAGTATTGTAGGTGTTAGTGCTTAGGTGATTAGTATTTAAATAAATGTCTTAAAAAATTCTATACACTTGATAACAGAGTTCCTCTAATGGAGAAAATTCTTTTTATTCCATGTGCTTCAGATGCAGTTTCACATCTATAAACAGATATGTCTATTTTTTCATATGAAATTAACAGAAATTCTAGGATGGAAGTTATTGTGGGGCACTAAATATTGGTTGATGAAAGACTGTGAAGAAAGTTGCCGAATAATAAACCTCAAGGACTGAAGGTGGCCAAAGATTTAAGGGCTCAAATATAGAAATAATTAATATTTCAAAGTTAAGTTTTGCTCTTGCAAGACAAAACTTTTTACTAGGCCTCTTTTTATAAAATCTTCTTCATGTTTTTTTTTTGTTGTTGTTTAGTATAAACAGAAACTATAAACTTTAACTATAAACAGAAACTTTCTTCCCACACGGCTCTGACTGATTAAAGTTGACTGTGAAAATATCAGGGTAGTATCCTATCTGGAATCACTAATTATAAAAAAATGAAGGATGGCTGTTTTCAATTGTGATGAACTAGAAATAATTCATGGCAATCAGAACTGGGAAGTAGAGATGGCAAGGAACACATGGCTTGTAGCAGTACTCTTCCCCAGTGCAAGGTTTTAGGGTAGTACTTCACTTGAAATTAAATGAGAGATTTCATAAGTAGAAAAGTGTAGTTAGCAATAATAAGGTAGAGTGAACACTTGTGAACATCTCGAAATCTAGAAATGACTACTTGTGGAACAAAAGAATTCCTAAAGAAAGGTGAATGGATTGAGAGATGACAAGCACTTAGAGAACAGAAAGGAAAATAAAGTGCACAGTGGTGCTGAAATGTTGGGCGTGATAAGAATTCCGAGAAGAGTTTGAGCATAATTAATTCCAAAAATCTTCATTTAGACTCTAAAAGCTTAATTTGACCTTGTTTTTAAAAACTGATGTTTGCATTATAAATTTTAAGCATATATCCTCTTAATATTCTGTTAAGCTTAAGTAAAGTCTTTTTTTAAAGCCTGTTCTAATAATGCAGCTCATGATAGCCTAATGGAATTTTGAAAAAGATTTAAACATCACCAGTAAGGAACTAAAGTCACCCAGATTCTTCTAACAAATCAAATAAAGAATCGCTAGAAATAAATGTAAAGCTAGCTTCAAAGGAAAATAAAATTACAATAAGTTCTTTTGCAACTGAATCTTGATAACATTTGTTCTTGGTTAATGCATTCCATGGCACACCAATATCAAATGTGGAATTTCTAGTAATTTTCCTCTTTGAAGATACCATGCTCTTTCACTGAAAGACTCCTTGATTAAAGCACAAACTCCTTGGATCTATTCATACTTTCAAATATTTCACTGAATTTATTATGATTATGTTTATTTTCTTATTTGTCTATTACACTCTTTCATTATTTGACTTTATTTTGCAATTTCTCATTCATAAAAATATTCTTATGTTGCCGTAAGTCCTTCTCATGGCTTCTTTGTAGTTCATTTCTCAGTTTCTATCACATAATTTTCTTAAATGTGCCAGATACAAATACTGTTGAGTTTGGCTTAATTTTTTGTAATCGCTTATTTTTCCCCCTAGTTCAATGATAGTGTCTTTCATATTTGTATGTTATTCAAAAAGGAGAATCATAGTGAAAAAGGAATTTTATGAAAATAAAAATAATAAATTATGTCTATAAATGGTGAAACATTATTCTCTTAGAATAATTTTAAAAACCATATTTTATACATTCATTAATAAATCAAAATATTGTTCTTTAGATAATTGTTATTTTTATTAAATTCATCATTGTTTATTTAAAATGTAAGTTATTCCAGAAACAATCTCTTGCAATGTTCCTCATTTTACATATGAAATTAATGTTCAAAGCTAAAATGTTTCTAATTCACAATCACATGGATTGTTAGTACTCAAACACTCAGCATCTAAACTTCCAGACAGTTCATTGATTTGCCCTAATGAGAAGACAATATAATTTAAAAAGATAATGTTTTCCTCTTTTACTTAAAGACTACAAGGGGATACAAGGAGATGGAGATAGTGTCACTGTAATAAAGAAAACCAGTTTAAGATTTAGGAATGCCTGAGGCTATGTGGTATGTACAGTAATGATTCTGCTGTTTACACTGCAGTCACTTGTATTCACTAACTCACTCTCATGTCAATTTTAAATTGTTTTTTAATGTTATGAAGCATACATTTTCTATTTAAATCTGAATTTAATTGAACTCTTCCTTTGTGAAAGACCCAGTGCTCTTATGTTCTTTAATTCATTTAATCATGTGTGTGTGTGTGTGTGTGTGTGTGTGTGTGTGTGTCTCCAAAAAATGCTTCCCCAAATCTATACACATAGCTAACAAGAATCAAGTTTCTGACATAAATCTGTTCTTTAAATCTTATATTATTTTCAGTATATTATGTTGCCTGGTGAATTTACATGAGCTTCTTTGTCGTAAGCACAACACTTTAAAGCTTAAAATATACTGTTAGTTTTACAGATAAATATAGCATCAGAAACTTCAGAAAATGGGAGACATGTACATAAAACTATTAGCAGATAAATTTCAGTAGGATTTATCCAGTCCTCCACAATCATCTTTAGTTTGAAATTATTTGAGGATGATGAGGAAACTTTAACAAACCCCATGGTACATAGCTATTGCTATTTAAATTCAGGCATCTTCAGATAGATAAGCAAAAATAAAGTGGTACCGTTTACTCTGAGAGATGATGATGGGGAGTTTCACAAAGAGTAAAATAGATTCCTTGCTCTTTTTATTTTAGGAGGAATTGTTAGAGCACAAATGCCCATGGAGGAGGGACAGTTCATTTATCCCCGAAGGTTAAATAGTTCGAGAATCATGGGCCAGAATCCTGACAATCTGTTGAGTAATTCATCCACCTGCCACATGTGAAGAATTTATTTTTGTAGAATTTGCCATAACCAAAGAAGTTTTATTTAAAAGTCAGAACTGATCTATGTATAGCAAACAATTTGTCAAATATCTTTCAGAAGTATGAGCTCTGAACATAAGCAGTGTCAGATATAACAGAAAACATGTGACTGACATGTTTCTAAACGTTTATCTGTTAGAAGGTAACTTTTGCCTGCATGCACTCCTTAAAAAAAATCTTAAATATCTGTAGCAAGAATTGAATATAATGATCCACTTCCAGTACACACATAGGTATCTTAAAAGTGTTGGCTTCATCTTTTTACATAGCATTCCTTATATTAAAGTAGCATAATGTCATTAAGATAAACTGCTACAATGCCACCTTTGCAAGTGGTCCAGTTTTACATTCACTATTAAGAATTTGCATTTAAAAATGTAATTATAACATTCGCTCAGTAATCCACATCAATCAGCATTTGATACATCTGATTTAGTTTTGGTCATTTTTTGTACTGCATAAAGCCAACGGTAGGTATAGTTATATTGTCTGAGGTGATCATGCTTAACATTTTTTCTTACAAAAAAAAGCCCATTTTTTAAAACATCATGAATAGTTTATATTTGTCTCATGAAAAGTCTTAATTTGAACCAGAACTTCTACCTTTACCATGAAACTCCATGATTTTTCCCAATTCAAACTTGAGTTTCTTCAGCATTTTGACTTTTCTAACGAAGATGTCATGAAGTAAATAAATAGATTGGCAAGGCTTTTCTATGTCTTGTCCCATGCTATCTGAAATCAATTTATTAAGCACATTTTTAAAGTCATTTGTCTGTTATCTTCTTGCATATTTGTGGGACATAAACACATTTTGGGGGAAGTTATGATGAGTTGGAAGATATGTACTAAGTAGTTTGTTATATGATTTGCAACTGCAGATCTAGCTATTTGAATCTCCAGTATAAAGAAGGTAGGTAAAGCCAAGTCATAGGAGTATTAGATATTATCCAGGAAAGGAGATATTTTGGAAAACAGAAAAACAGTTCAAAGAAATATATTGCTTTTCTACATCATCTTTGTTCCTTCTGAAAATAAATTCCCAAATGTATTTTCATAAGGTTTTATTCATAATAATAAAGTTCTAAACTACTAAATAATTGTTCTACTTTTATCATGACAGCTGCAATAAAGAAGCTTAATGTTTGTCCAGGCATTTGTTTGCCAAAAGAACCATAATGAGATATTGTGAATTTCTCCATTACTATCCAAAGTATGTTTGCTCATGTTAACCTGCCAGTTGTTTGATCCTTCAGTCAACAAAGTTAAAAAGAAGGGAGAGCACATTGAAAATTATAGCTAAATTAAAGAACAGCCATCATTGAGAGTCATCTGCAGTTTAACTGAGCAGAACTAAGGATGTAAATAAGAAGCCACACTGAGACCAGTTGGAAGCATGAACTGTTGAAAGGGCTGGTTCCACACCAACGTTTGGCAGTCAAAAACTGGGAGAAATATCTTGGCTGCAGAGGTTCCCCAGGAGGAGCAAGAGGTTCCAGCTCCACACCAGGCTCCCCACAACAGGACTCCAGTGCCAGGAACTCCTGGCTTTGAAAACCAGTGGAGATTGTGGTTGAGTCAAAGAATAGCTGAGGTCCCAGGCATTCCTCTTAAATGGCTTGTGCACACTTGTTGACAGACTCACTTGCTCTGAGCTCTGAGGGAGTGGCTAAAAAGGCACCAGTTATCCATGAGGAGAAATTGAATTATCTAGCTTCAGGGTAAGGGTTGGAAGGGCAGTATTCTACCAGACAGAAATACTGGGAGAGGCCATTGTTCCTTTGTTGAACCTTCCCCTCACCCATTCTGCATGCAGAAGTGGTCATCATATCTGAGTCTCCATCAACCTAGCTAACACCACTTGCCCTGTGCTGGTGATTCCCTGAGACTCCATCCTCCCCAACTTGTGGGCCCACCCAAGCCACTTCCAGTGGCTTTTCCATATAAATGGCCTGTCTTGGCTTATGTTGTGGGCTTTCCTAAAATCTTTCAAAGGCTGACCTTAAACAAGCAGCATCTGGCCTCAGTATGCCCTGCACCTCTTGCTAAACAGGTCAAGCCCAGCACTAGTAGCTGCTGGCCTCAGTTTACAGCTTACCCTCTCCCAGGCATGTTCAAGACCAGTAAAAGTGGTAACCATCTGCAGATCACTTTGTTGCTCATACCAAGAGGCCCCAGGCAGGATCAGGCAGCTGCTAATCTTGGCCTCTAACAGGGTCCTTCCCAAAAGACCCCAGAACAAACACACTTGGTGGCCAACTTCAGACCACACCAGAACATCATGCAACCATCTCCAAAATGACATAACTAAAGAGCAGAATAGATAGGCACCAGAGAATTCTGCTCTGTAAGATCAGCCCCTACATAATAGCTCTCCCATTATAGTCACAATCAGTTGTCATAACCAATCAGCCTGAGGGTCAATCACTCCTATTGACATGCAATAGCAACCAAGGCACAACTACAACAGGAGGGCACACAAAATCTACACAAGGGACACACCCGGAGCATTTAACTCAGGTGATCAGGAAGACTGTGCCACTGGTCTCCACAGGACATCTACTATATAAAGCTTTTCCATAAGCCTGGGAGACTTAGCAGCTCTACCTAATACATAAACATGAAAACAAGTAGGCAGCCAAAACTGGAAGATAAAGAAACATGTCCCAAATGAAAGAATAGAACAAAGCTTGAGAAAAAGAACTAAAGAAAATGGAGACAATCTGCCAAATGCAGAGTTCAAAACACTGGTTGTAAGGATACTCAATAATCTCAGTGAGAAATTCAACAACAACAACAAAAAAAAATAAAAAGGAAACAAAAATGGAGATAGAAAAGACACACACACACAAACAGTCAGAAATGAAGACTACAATAACTGAAATAAAGAATACATTAGAAGGAATTAATAGTAGATTAGATGAAGCAGAGAATTGAATCAGCAATTTGGAAGAGAAAGTAGCAGAAAATACCCAATCAGAACAGCAACAAGAAAACAAAATCCCCCCAAATGAGGATAGTTTAAAGGGCCTCTGGAATGACAGAAAGCATACCAACATTCACATGATAGGGGTACCAGAAAAAGTAGAGAGAGGGCAAGGAAATGAAATCCTATTTGAAATAATAATGATGAAAAACTTCCCTAACTTGGTGAAAGAACTAGACATACAAGCTCAAGAAGCGCAGAAAATCCCAAACAAGGTGAAACCAAAGAGGCCCGCACCAAGATACATCATAATTAAAATGCTAAAGAACCTTAAAAGCAGCAAGAGAAAATCAGTTGGTTACCTAAAATGCAGCTCCCATCACACTGTCAGCTGATTTTCAACAGAAACTTTGCAGGCCTGAAGGAACTGGTGTGAAATATTTAAAGTAAGGAAAAGCAAGGACCACAATCAAGGTTACTCTATGCAGCAAGGCTACCATTTAAAATCAAAGGACAGATGAATAGCTTCCTAGAAGAGAGAAAGCTAAAAAAAGTTCATCTTCGTCAAACCAGTATATAAGAAATGTTAAAGGGACTCCTTTAAGAATGAGAAAAATATCAAAAATATGAATAAAATGACAGTAACTACATTACCTATCAATAATGACTTTAAATGTAAATAAATAAAATGCTCCAACCAAAAGATACAGGTTGGCCAAATGGCTAAGAAAACAAGACTTTTACATATGCTGCCTGCAAGACTCACTTCAGATTGAAAGACACAGAGAGATTGAAAAGTAAAGAGACATAAAAAGATATTTCATGAAAAAAGAAACAACAAAAAAACTGGGGTAGCAATATTTATCCCAGATAAAACAGACCTAGTAATCCCACTGCTGGGTAATTATCCAAAGAAACCCAAAACACTACCTCAAAGAGAAATGTGAATCCAAATGTCTATTGCAGTATTACTTACAAAAGCAAGATATGAAAGTAACCTGGGTGTCCATCTATGGATGAATGGATAAAGAGAAGGTACATATATACAATGGAATATTACTCCACCATAAGAAAAGAATAAAATCTTGCCACCTGCAAAACATGGATGGACCTAGAGAATATTGCTCTGAGTGGAGTAAGTCAGACAAAGAAAGACAAATGGCATATCAGTTAACTTACATGTGAAATCTAAAGAATAAGATACGCAAACAAAACAGAAACAAACTCAAAATAATACAGAGATCATTTTGACGAAGGGGGACTGGAAAGTGTGAGTGAAAAAGAAGAGATTAAGAAATACAAATTATTAGTTACAAAATAGTCATGGGGATATAAAGTATAGCATAGGGAATATAGTCAATAATATTGTAATAACTACATATGGTTCCAGGTGGATACTAGATTTATTGGGGTGATCACTTCACTTCATAAGTTATATAGCTGTCTAATCACTATATTGTATATCTGAAACTAATATAATATTATATGTCAACTGTAATTGACAAATAAAAAATATTTTTTTAAAAAGGAGAGGGGAAATTATATTAGATGATATATAGGGCCTCATTCAAATTTCAAACCTTAAAGCATTTACCAAAATGTTATACTTCAGTGATATTCATCTTCACATTTGACAATGATATGAAAACTGATGAAATGAAATATTCATACAATTCTTTACTTTCCTTTCAAAGAGTGTAAATTATACTTACTATTTTTCAAGTGGAAGGTTTAAGAAGAGTTGTAACTGTTAAGAATACATTCTCTGGTAAGTAAAGAAAAACAGTCATTTTTTTTGTTTGTGTTTGGTCAGCTTTATAGAGGTATAACTGACATGGAAAAACAAAACTTAAGTATATCATAGATACAATATTTTATTTTTCTGATAGTAACAGTAGTTTATATCAACACAACATTACTTGTATTGATTTTATGATTCAATGATATTACAGCTGATGTCCATATTATTTAAATACTTCTCACATGATTATAAGATGGCTAACTGCAGCTTAAGCTATCATTTGCCTTCAAGAAAGAAACATGAAAAAACTGGGAAGGGCTTCCCTAGTAACTTTTGTCTTTTCATATAAGGACATGATTTTTGCTCAAAGTATTTTCAACAGTAATATAACACATAAAAATAGTCTATTAGGTTTAAATTTTGTTCCAAGTAAGTTTTGAAAATATAACTTATATAAAGCACATATATAGAATAAAATACATAAATATTAAGTATTATATCAATTACTAATGTCACTCATGTGATTATAACTTCAGGTTATTAGAAATCAAATATATTTCACTTATAAATTGTCATCTTCATCTTCTATGCTAACTTTTACTTCTCATGCATATTTAAACTTAAATGTTAACCACAAACTGTTACTTTATTTGAATGAGAAGTTGCATGTTACAGTAAGGAGCACATTAGAGAAAGAATTAGAAAACCTATATGTAAAATATAAATATTTGATTCAATAGGTTATGAACCTTAGCGAGTCAAAAAATCTCTTTGCACTCACTTTCCTCACTTATATAAATATAGAGAGTTAGTTGATCTGAGAATTAAAGCAGACAAAGTATGTAAAACTGTACTGTGATATATGTTGCTAAAGTATTTTTTGATAATGCTATTTTGAGAAAAGGTATAGTATTTGATATTAATTAAAGGACATTAACCTTTCAGGGGACAGAATGAATGTAAAAATTGGTAGTAGGAATGATAGAAATAAAATTCTGAACATAGTTGAGAAACAGTATATTTAGAGTAGTTCTGTGACATAAATTGTGTTAAGTCTTGGCTTCTAAGAAAGCTTAAGGTTTAGGAAATTATGGTACATTAAAAAGCTAACCAGTAAAGATTTAATTTAAAGATTTTCCCTAGGATTCTCACTCTTTTGACTTTCTCATATCAGAATCAAAATAAACTGCTGAATAAATGAAAATATTTTAATGCTGCACATCTTAATATTTTGTGAAACCTTTGATATTATTTAAAAAGAGTATGTATTTTTAAGCATATTAAAATACATTTTAAAGAGGATTACTGAGTCTTTATTATTGGGTTACACACTTTTTAGAGCCTATGAATTCAGTGAGTGCTACCAAGTCTATTTATGACAAGCCATAATGTGTACCTATTAAAGTTCACATAGAAAAGCTAAGTCTGCTGTTCAACTGTGTGAGAAAGTTCCTTTTCCAAAACAATCAATTTCAAGTGTTCTTATGCTTTATCAATATATTTTTGCACAATTAAAATAACTATATATTTAAAAGCTTTCATATTAAAAGAGAAAATGAAAGCGATAAATGATTTGTGACTAAGCTAGTAATAAATGTTCTGTTTAAATAGTGTTCTCTTAGGAAAGTATCAAGCCGGAAACCCACATAATATCTCACAATAAGTCTAAAATAGCCACTTTCCCTATAATAGAAAAATTGATCAGTATTTCTTTGTAATAGCACATGAGAAGCAGGTAGCTTGCATTAGGGCTATGCTATGTAAAAAGTAAGCGCTGTTCCTTTAAATAACAGAGTCATATTCAGGTGGAGGAAAGCTTACAAAGGAGAGACACCTGCTGCTGCTTGCTTAAGTGTGTTTCCCCAAAAGGTAAGATTACTCTCCTCTTTGCCTTTTTGCTTTGTATTTTAGCCTTGGGATAAATTTCTAATCCCAATTAATCCCTTCGGCAAGAGATTTATGGAAAAATGAAGGCAAATGCTTGAAAATTGTTTAAGAGTTATAGCAGTGCACATATATCAACATTTCAAGAAGACAAATTTTGAAAATAGAAGCTTGGATATTCTAGCTCCTTTATGTATAAAATGTATCTAACTATTTGAAGCTTTTATTACTACTACCATGACCCTCCAACCCTTTAATACTTTTTTTCATAATAATTGTACAATACACATGTGTGTGCACATATATATGTATGCTCTGTTACTTTTTTTCTGTTCTATCTTCAGAATACCTACACTCAATGGGAGGGGGATTATATATGGTCATAAACACTAAAGGTCATTTCAAAAGTTGCCTTCACAGGAGTGAAAACACACCATAATCCTTTTTTTTTTTTTTTTGCCAAAAAGGAGAAATAACATCTAAAGTACTAAATTTTCATATCTACTACAGATTTAGCCATCTAAAAATTTGCTTCAGAAACTCTGATTTCAGATGTATAATGAGGAGAGTGAACTTGTTCCCTGGGGTCTGGGGCTGTATAGCTCAAAGTAATATTGGTTAGCATGAAACATATTTGATGTCTCATATTTTAACATTAATGTCATTACTTTAAATAATATATCTGGATTTTTAATATTAAAGTGATATAGTTTCTCAAACTTTCAGTAAAAGCTGCTACTGCTGGAAAAGTGGGCATGAGCTCATGTATTCTAGAAACACATATTTCCAAAATGCATAAATCCAGAGGAACAATGATTTTGAGAAGCCCAGACTTTGTAAGACCCAAAGAGCTGAATGAAAGAATATGAAAAATACATGTGAGAGTCTATTTAAAAATGTACTTTTTGGAATGTTTTAAAATGTCGTTAAATATAAAGAATAACAAAGGTATTATTTTTTAGAAAGTTATACATATTTTAACTGCATGGCATATATACTGTAATAAAGCGATGTGATGCTAATGGTTCTTTTCATGATGAGAGTGTGGTGGAATGTAGAAACCCAATAAAGGAGTACATTATAATAAACATCTGTTCTAATAGTTATATTGTATAGAACAATATCCAGTGTTATAAGAGGTAAATATAAAATGAGTTGCCTATTATGTTAGAGTGGGCTGATAGAATCTTGCTTCCACTGCACTAACAAGCTTTTTTGTTATGAATATATTTTACCACTGCTACTGCATGAATCACACACATATACGTTCAAGGAGCCACCTTTGTCACATCTGCAAATGTAAGGGTGTTAAAATTCTGGGAGCAACCACCAATTAATGGGAGATGAGAATTAGCAGCAAATATTCTCTTCTGTTTATCAGGCAGACAATTCTGTGATGCAAACAGCACCGGTTCTCAGAGAGTCCTAAGAAGTGTTGAGTTTCAATTGCTTCTAGTGTCAACTAGATTAACAGTACAGCCTAGAATTTGCTTTTGCTTCAGCTATTTCACTCCCCCACTTTCACTAGTTATCTTTGTTGGGATTATTTCCTAAAATAAACTATTTTAATGAAAGCACTTGCCTTGGATTCCGTGATTAGAAAAACATAAGGTAAGAAAACCTCTTAAGGCCAATGCTTGATATATAAAAAACTCAACTGAGAATTAGTGAAAAAGTTTGTTTTAGCCATGGATTAGAGAGAGATGCTGTACATAAAATCATGAAATAGAAATGGCTTATAGTTATGTTGGAATTCTCAGAAAATAATTTTTTACAAGTGCAACAAAATAGTCAAAATAATCATGTTTTGTTGAATGCATTAAAGACAAAATTTCAAAGAGGTTTAAAGAGAAAAAATCTAGCTAAATACAGAAGAGCTTAAAGAGAAAGCCTTTTCTCATAGGGTCTTCCAGTAGATGGTAAACTTTTCCAAGTAATAATTCAAAGCCAATGCAATAAAAAAGTGAATTAAGAACCTTATGGTGTAAACAACAACAACAAAAAAGCAAACTGTAAAATCAGGAGCTTCTTGTATAAAACTATGTGTACTATAGATTAGAAATTATCTAATTTTTTGTTTCTAACAATAAGCTAAGTGATATGTATTTCTACCCTCATTCACGCTCAAAATGAAAAGTAGATGATTATTTGATTAAGATATTTATATTATTTTTCCTGGCATGATAATTTCATCTTCAAAATATTGCTTTGTCTGCTTATATATTATTTTTATTCATTCATGAAAGTTTTCTCACTTTTTCACTATATAAAAAATATATGTATATTCATATACCATACATATATTACTTATAGACACATATATGTATGTGTAATATGTGTACATACTGAATATACATATATATCATTAACACTTAAATCATTTTCTTATAATTTGTTAAAATACCTTTTAACAAAGAATTTTGTTAAAAAAAACAAATACCTAGATATGTGTATAGGCATTTTAAAATATAACGCAATATATGTAAGCCCAAATTGGCTGCCTATTTTAACATATATGATCCTATGAGACAATTTAAATATAGACTAGTTTGTATCAAATATTGAACGATCCTAATTAACTAAGTAAGCTACAATAACTGTGAAGGGATTTGACACATTATTTAATAATAACCATGACAATCTAAGATCTCTAGTTCTCAAATGTTTGGAGAAAGGCCTATATATCCCCTTTGAATCTCTGATTTTGCGAGGCTCTCTTACAATAATAACTAATAAAATGTTGCTTTCTTCTTCAAATACATTCTTGGTTTTCATTCTAGGTCTGTTTTATATGTGTTTCTTCTTCTTTTACACTGACCACTGCCAAGGTTCTTCGTGGGGTCCAGTGGAAAATCAGTTCTGTGCCACTGACATCAAGACAGTAGGTGCAATGCAGTTTGCCATTAGACTCTCTTGTGGACGTACAATAGGACAAAAATATCTAAATGACACATACGGAATTATATGTAAAGGAATAATTTGAAAATAAATACTTCAGGTATTAATATGTTAAAATACATATTAAAATGTCACTTTTCAAAGACATGCTCCTCATTTGGATGATATTAACTCTTCAATATAAAATTTTACTATGCTAAGATCTTGTTCAGAAAAAAAAATTGATAAAATACCATAGGAGTACCTCAAACAAATCATTAAACTCTCCTGGTTCATATCCTGCTATTTATCCTAAGGAGTCCACACATGCACCTCCTATAGTACTCAAAGAACTCTCCCTTATTCTCACTCCTACTTTTATCCTGCCTACTCCATAAATTGCACCAATTTGAATTTCAATCCAATAATTCACTGCTTTCCTTCAATTTGCTAATCATTTTACTGTTAAATGGTAGTGGCTAATTTGACATCTGTTTGTCTTCTGGGCAGCTTTTGCAAATACAAAAATGCATTTTTATCTTAAATATAAACATACTCAAATACTTTAGATTTCTCTTAATCATGTGGCAGGTCTCCTTGAAGCTCCAAAAGCCTACTTCCACATGTGTTTGCATGGTATTTCTTTTTCCTTCCTTTTACTTTCAAAATAATTGTCATTATATTTAGATTTATGTTTTTTAAGGATTTAGATAAAAATTTTTTACAGACCATAAAATGTTTTTCTTTAATTAAGTTGGTTTAATTGAATGTAAAATTTAATATATTGATTTAAATACTATTACTATTGTTTTTCTTTGGTTTTAAAACCTGGCTATTTTTTTACTTTTAATTGATTATTTTTATTTATCTATATACACTCTATTAGGGTTGGCATATATTCATTTGTTACTTTTTAAATTATTACTATAGCATTTAAACATTTAAGAGTCTAATATTTATTATTACTTTTACAACTTTCCATATAATAAAAGAATTTTAGACATTTTCAATCTATATAACTTGTCAAATTTTATATGTATTTTTACTCAGTGCTTTTTAAAAAACCTTTAAGACATTATTTTTTAGCCTACTCAATACTTATTTTATGTCTGTATATTTTATCTTTATTAATTTCTGAGTTTACATCTGGATCAGGCTGTGAATGATCTATTTCCTCAGATTTTGTTTGCAACATTACATGTGTATTATACTTAATTGCTGAAGAATATTTTCAGTAGGCATATTTAAACTACCATTCTATTTGTGTTTGTTTGTTTGTTTGTTTTCTGGCATTTACTTTTTCTTCAGAGAATTCTATCAGTGTAATTTTGGTTGTAGGAAGATGATAACAGTTGACCTTTGAACAGCATGGCTTTGAACTCTGTGAGTCCACTCACACACATTTTTTTTTCAAAAAATATATTGGAAAATTTCAACAATTTGGAAAAACTTGCAGATGAAGTGAGTAGCCTAGAAATATCAAAAATTAAGATAAAGTTAGGTATGTCACAAATGAATAAAATATATGTAGACAATAGTATGTTTTATCATTTACTACCATAAAATATACACAAATATGTGTTAATTGACTATATGTTATTGGTAAGGCTTTTGGTCAACAATAAGCTATTAATAGTTAAGATTTTGGGGAGTCAAAAATTATAGGTGGATTTTCAACTGCACAGGGTGATGGTGCCCCAATCCCCACATTGTTCAAATATCAAATATATATGTATTTTTGACCTCTGAAAGATTTTAAAATTTTCTATTTGATTCAATTTCAGATATTTTAATATGATATACATTAATATATATGTATATTTTAATCCTGCTTGGATCTTTTAATGCTGCTTAGAACTGCCACTTGATTATTTTTTTTCAATTAGCTATTATTTCTTTCAACATTTTTAACTGACATTTTTTTCTCAAACTCAAATTATGCATCCGCTTGATCTTTTCATATCATTATGAACTAAACTGTGTTCCTCCTCAAATTTATATGTTGAAGCCTTAATTGTAATGTAATTATATTTTGAGATAGGGCCTTTAAAGTCATAATTATAGCCAAATGAAGTCATAAGGTGGGGTCCTATGATCAGTGTCCCTGTCAAAAGAGAAAGAGACACTAGGGATGTGCACACACAGAGAAAAGGCCACAAGAAGACACAGCGAGAAGGTGGTCATCTACAAGCCAAGGTGAGAGGTCTCAGGAGAAACCACATCTGACAACATTTTGATCTTGGACTTCCAGGCTACAGAACTGTGACAGATTGTTTAAGACACCAGTCTATGGTGTTTTATTGCAGCAGCCCTAGCAGACTAATAGACATTACAGCTATTTCCCTATATTTCTTTTACATTTCACATCATTCTGTCGCTTTGTGCTCCATTTTATTCTTTTACTTCACAAGTTTTTCACTTGTGGTAAATCTACTGTTAAAAGCATCCATTCAATTCTTTATTTTTTCCTTGTATGTTTTGTTTGGCTTGAACTGTTCTTTTTTTTTTAAGATTTATTTTTTTTAGAGCAATTTTAGGTTTGCAACAAAAACCAAGAGGAGAGCACCGATATTTCCCATTTATGCCCTGCTCCTACACATGCATAACTCCACACTTATCAAAATCATCTCACCGAAGAAGATATACAGGTAGCAAATAAGCATATGAAAAGACACTCCACAGCATATGTTATCAGGAAAATGTAAATTAAAACAACTTTTTTTTTCATGTCTCACAACTTTAATAGAAATTTCTAACTATTCTGTACAAATTAAAAACATCATATTGAGTTACAAATACATCATAAATAAGGCTGACTATAGGCTAGGTCACAGTGTGGACACAGTGTCTCCTAGCTGCCAGGGACTGAGCCCACACATCTGAAAACCCCACAGTCCAGCCAAGAACAGGTGGCTCCAAACCTAGGACATTTACGACAAGAATGTGGGGCCAAAAATGGGAGCTACTGACAAAACAAGACTCAACATTTACACACTAAATGGAAAAGCTGCAGTTCCCAGACCAAGCCCCTCACCACAGAAGGATGATTTCTTGTCTGCTGGATCTTTCTGAGAGAAGAATGATATTGAATTAATGTATTTTTCCTTACAGTTCTATCCATTTTTCCTTCATGTAGTTTGATGCTCTGTTAGGCATGAAATGTTAAGAATTGTTATGTTCTTGATGAATTGACCTCTTTACCATTTTATAATGTACTTGTTTATCCCTGGTAACTTTCTTTACTTTGAAATTTGCTGTCTGAAATTAATAGTTATTCCTTTTTCTTCTGATTAGTGTTAGCATTGTACATTTTCCTCCACCTATCTACTTTAAATCTATATGTGGTTACAGTGGGCTGGAACTGGGTATTCCCTGCCCACACACACAACTCTGCAGGTCTCGTCAAGAACAGTGTGTTCTGGTGTATTTCAGAATGGTTCCTTTCCCTGCCCCATCAGAAAGCCCATGGGACTTTTCTCCAGTATTTATTGTGGGAACCTGGTAGAGCTTCTGTAGGTAAATCTCACAGTATCGTGTCCCTCTACCCTCATTTGACTGGGTACCCCTGGAGTCTTAACTCTCAATGTTGTTCACACTGAGCTTCCTGCAATTAGTAAATTACAGTTCTAGTTTCCCTGACCAGGCACTGGTTCCCATGGCAGTTTCTGCTGGTGAGTCTCTGTTCAGGTAAGCTATGACATTTTGCATCTGCCTCTCTCTCCAATCTTGAGGGAAGCAGTCTGCCCTGTCTCCTCCCCTCTCTTATGTATCTGAGGAGAGTTGTTAAATTTTTAGTTTGTTCGACTTTTCACTTATCGTTAGAATTAAGTGCTGACTGCCAAGCTCCATACATGTGGAATTGGAATCCTGTTTTTGATACTTGTAGAGAGAAGGAAGAAAGACTATAACTCTGAATAAGTAATATGAAGACAGGCACTATTAAGGGGGAAAGTCATTTGAATATTTTCCAGAAAATAATCATATGGTAACTAAAGGAGAAATGTAGTTGTAGTATATAGTTGTAGTAAAACAAATACACAAATAAATAAATATCTCATACTCTGTAGAGAATTAAATGTGTAAAATTTCCAGAAGACATTAAGAAGTAAAGACGTTTCTTATAAACTGAAAATTTTGTGTTCTGCCTAAATTAGACATTTATATTCATATTGTCTGGCTGAAAGTCACCTCCCCCTGACCCCCCTAAAAAAAAAAGAAAAGAAAAACAAAACTAAGAAACAAAAATATTTTCATGCCAAATTCAGACAATGGGACATTAGACTTTGCAATCCCTTATGTGAGCTCTCTTAATTAATGTAAATAATGTGGAATTAATTAAATTCCATATTTTTCTTATCCCTGTGGCTGTGTGCATTTGGGTAGGGGTGATATATGCTCCAAAGACCTTTGAAAATCACTCTACTTTTATTAAAAAAGGAAAAAAACTGACATTTTTCTCAATCAGATCCTTCAAAGAAAATTGTAAGCATGATTCCAAGTTTGACTGTCAAATAGATTTCGACGCATGCTAATTAATAATTCTGGCTATAAAACTATTTGCCAATTACTTCACTAGCCTCCAGTTAGAAGACTATCTTTATTATTATTTTTTCCCAAAAATTATTCATTGAGAATTTTCTCTTTCCCAAATCCTATAAGTGAAACTAAATATCCAACAGTAAACAAGAGGCAAATGTTGTTAAAATCCATTAAATTTAAAGTCTATAAAAGATAACATATAATTGCCAAAGAATTACACATATATGTAATTATTTCCAAATATAATAGCACTCGAAAATTCTGACAAGTGTTACAAAAAATGGCAAATGACATTTCATTATCCTAATTAATTCTGCAATTACATGCTCAGCGCACTTGGATTATACAGTTTGGAATCCTTTAGGGGTTTACTTAGACCTGCATCATCTGTCCCTTCTACTTCGCAGGCCTCATTTTACCACTACCTCTCTTACTTTATATGTTTTAATTTCAATAGATTCTTTTTGGCAAATAGATTGAGAGACTGGACCCTCACTCCTTCATCCACCAGATGTGTACAGAGACACACAGACTCATAAACACAGACAGACACAGAGGCTTTGTAGCTTAAATCTACTGACCCTTCAAGTGTCTATTTAAATGTTCTTCCGTCTCATAGTCTTTCTTGGCTCCTCAGAGAAGGTTAAATATTCCCATTTAAACTCATGTGCAACTTTGTACTTCTTCATAACATTTATAAGAATGGTAAATAACTGAACATTTATGTCGTTATGTTTTAGGAGTATTTGAAACTACTGCATGCTTTGTGATTAAATGCATTATAATTCTAGACTGTGCTGTGATCCCTGGCAATGGCTAGAGTTTTAAATGAATAAAATAATATATGATAGCCATGCTTAAGAGAGATGTTAATGAATCATTGTGCCCAACAGGTTTTCTCTACCAGAAATTCACTCATAATATAGAGACATGGTCATCCAGTTCATACCAGGAATTGAAATTAAAAGGAGATTTTGAAATGGGCAGAGCCCATAAAGCAGTAAGTACCAAACATGTTAGAGGACAGGTACAGATAGAAGTTCGTATAAGTATAAATCCAAAATCTATGCAAAGGAGAAATGATCTGTTTCTTGATCTAGGTCCTATTTCCATAGGTGTGTTGATTTGACAAGTTTTCAGAGAGCTGCATGCTTGTAAAGTGAGAACTTTTTACATATATATCTAATTAGAATGTGTTTATGGGGAATATGCAAAGAAAATCATACCTTATATTTTGACAGGATCAGTAGAGAAAGGCAGATTTAGAGAATTTTGTTTTGGCATAATGGAGCAGGATAAATGAACTACTGTCCAGGAAGGAGGATTATTTGTTATTACTTCCTGGATCCTAAAACATCTCCTGATCCTGAGCTATGCCGTAATCTGGGAATCTAGCCGTATGGCTCATCCTGGACTTCAGTGAGAGTCTTGGTTTCATTATGTGCACTAATAATATTACGATCTTCCAATCATATAAAATAATCTGTTCCAGAATACACAAACAAAAATAAATAGTAACCTTACATTAAATTGTTTTCCTTATAATTTGGGAATGTGACTATCTTCTTGTCATAAACTGTTCTATCAAGCACTGGTAACATTTATCACCATTCATTTTCCCTAATTACACAAAAATCATGAGTAGTATTCATGGAAAACTGACTTCATGAATTCTCTTCTTTCTAATCTAAAATATTATTTGCAGAAAAATTTAAACTACTTTGTTAAAAAAAGGTTAGGGCCTTCCTTTGTTGGACAGAGAAATTTCCAAAGTTCCCTGTGGTTATCTTCCATTATAACTTTTTTTTTTTAGGATTTTGAACTTGGTACTGAAAGTCTTTTTGTATATTGATGAGAAATTAATGGAATTCAATATAAAAGTGAAATATAATTTTAAGTGACTTTAATTTTAGGCAACTATGTTTATAATAGAGTTTTAAAGTATGTTTATTTAAAATAATAACATTTCTAAAACTCCCTAATTAAACAACAAAAAGTTCTGCCTCAAATTTTTCTTCAACATGGAAATCTTAAATTTAAGTTTGCTTTGCATACTATTACATTCTTTTAGTTCATTTTAAATGCTTCAGGAATAGTAAAAATCCAAATAAAAGATGTTTCCTAGATGTCTTTGGCTCAAATTATTGATTTGAAAATGCAAATTCTAAAAAAACAAACTCATGAATACAAACAACAGAACATTGGTTACCAGAAGGTAGAGGATGAAGAGGGTAAATGAGATCAAATACATGGTGCCCGAAGAAGATGAACTTGGGAGGTGAGCATACAATAGAGTATTATAAAGTCATACACCTGAAATTTATATAATATAATTGACCAATATTATCCCAATAAATTTAATTAAAAAATTTAAATTTCTAGAAATAATAAGCTAAAAATTAAGCTTAAATTGGACACAATAGACAGCCTCTGTCCAGAAGTTCAATATTAATAAAATGACACAACTTATTTACAGAACTTTTAAATATGTTTTATCTTATTGGCAAGCTGTTATTTGGAGGATATTTCCTTAGATCACTTCCTGATGAGGTTGGGAGAAGAAAACAGTTGGTTTTCAATCATGTTGAGGAAATTTATATTACAAATATCTAGATCGAAATATTTCTTGATTCTTATTAACTTTTCAAAGGTACCTTATATCTCACATATGCTTGGTTTAATACTTTTTGTTATAGATTTACTTGTCATGAGCGTTCTAAAGATTGATGATCGTACAAAAATATAAATAATTTAACTTTTTTCTTCTTGTATTTCATTTGATTTTAACAACATTTTTCAAAGACAAGAATTAAAAAAAAAAAAGATATCTTAAGCAAGTTAGAGTGAAGCAGAATGCAAGTCTTGAAGAATAAAGCAGAGAGGGCCAGATTTTCTTCATAAATAATACATAGGCAGGGGCTTATTGTGCAATTTTTGAAACTTGCATTAACTCCTATCTGACAAAGAAAGCTATCTTCTTGGTACAGTACAATGGTAAGGTTAGACTAGAGGACATAAAGGGAGGGACTTCTCAAAATAATTCCTTCATTTTCAAAAAGTGGTTATTCCAATGGGAATTTCCTTTTCGAACTAAGAATCTTTTTCCATTTCACAATCTTCCCTTGGTAAAGTTAAAACATCCAAGAAGGAAAGCAGTCAAAGAGTATGTTTCTGTTAAAATAAAAAAAGAAAAACATTTCCAAAAGTAATTAAATGTTATGTTGTTTATCATTTAAACAAAATTCTGTGTTTACAGAGGCTAGGAATAAGTCAAAGACTGAAAATACCCTAGAAGCAGGACACAATTCATGTTGGATTATTACCCTAGACACAAGTAATGAGCTCTGATTCTAAGGCAGCAGTAACTCATTACATGATTTGGTAGTAAGAATATGTTAACTCAAGGATGGTATTATAAACATGACTCTCATATGCCCATTTCCACAGAAAGTGACTTTCTCCCCGCAACCCCCTGCAAATTTTTTTCAGCTAATGATTATAAAAAACTATTCAGGAGGACATGAAGATGTGCTGTCCATATCCCATTTTAGATGAATGACTGGCTCTCTAGCTGTAAGCAGTAAAGACATGTTCTTCCCTGGAAAGTCAACACTTGTGAGTGAGCAGGTAAGAGCTGTAAGGCCTGACCATTTCAGGCTGACAACACGAAAAACTTTTATAGACAGCATTGACTACAGACTTTCCACTTATAGATTGATCAAGGCTTTGTGCAGTAAGTATTGCTATCAAAATCATTCCATGCCCAATCCTGCTTCCTCCTTCCTCTTTTTGCAGATGTTAATTCTAATAAAAATGTTTTACCCCAACTATGTGTCAGTATCTGATTCCATAATATGCCACAAATGGCCTAAGCTGACTGACACAAAAGAAACAAACTCATATTCTGGTGTTCTCTATTATCAAAACCAAGAGGTTTGTGTTAAAAATTACAATGTATTTATAAGTATTCTAAACTATCACAAAATTATGAAATATTAAAGCCTGAAAATCACACTTTTATATATTATCGATAAAAATCCAAAAACTAAAGTTAAGATAATTCAATTTAGAATAGTAGCAAAAAAATAATATCCTTTGGAATAAATTTAATAACAGAAGTACTAGTCATATATACTAAAACTTATACAATACTGCTGAAAATAGTTAATTAAGATCTAAGTAAATAAAATAATATTCCCTCTTTATCTGAAGATTTAATATTATTAAGATGGAAGTTCTCCACAAATTGCTTTCTAGATTCAAGGTAATTTCTATCAAAATGCCAGCAGACATTTTGGGAAAAATTAACAACCTCCTGCTAAAATTTATGTGTAAATGCAAAGCACCCAGAATAGCCAAAATAATCTTTAAAAAGAACAAATTTAGAAGATTTATACTTTCTGATTTCAAAATTCATTATAATGCAACAGTAATCAATAAAGTATGCTATTAGCCAAGGATACACATATAAATCAAAGGAACTAAATTAAGAATTTAGAAATAAAACTTTACATTTATAGATAATTGATTTTTGACAAAGATGCCATGCTAAGTCAATGAAAAAAAAGATAGTCTTTACAATAAATGGTGCTTGGAAAAATTGGATGTCCACATACAAAAAGGTGAAATAAAGTCTTAAACCTTACACCGTACAAAGCAATCATCTTCACCGGTAGCGCTTGAAGTTGCAGCATTTACCCTGAGATAATGCAAGAATTACTGTCCTAATCTTAACCCCAAATTTTGCCACGAAATATCTCGCTTTTATTATTATTTTTTAATCGCTCTAGTATATCCATAGTCTTCAGAAATAAATGGCATTGTTCTATTTACAGCATTCTGTTTTTAGTAGTGGTATTTTCATTTACAAAATATAGTAATTCTCAGTTGCTTAAAATATCAAATCCTAGAAAATGTAGCATTCCTATGCATTATGTTAACATTGTTCTCTCAAACAGTCATTAGCATAAGATTCATTTGATGAATTCAATTAATGTAAGCATTTTTGTTATATTAGGATTAGAAATAATTTTTGTTTAGAAATAACTCCAAGAACAGTTTTTATATTTTATTTTCACATTGTATTTCAGTCAGATTTGCTTCAGCCTCAAAAAGCATGTTTATGTAAAATTAAATTAATACTGGTAGTGAAGTGCACTTTTTTTTTTCTAAATGGGAAATGGGTTAAAAAAAGTATATGTTTACACAATAGAATACTACTGAACAATAAAAAGTAACTACTGATACACAGTAAGACATAGTTAAACCTGAAAAACATCATGCTGAGTGGAAAAATCTAGGTTACATATGTATAAACTATGAAAGTTAAATGTATGGGGACAAAAAATAGATTAGTAGTTCCTGGATGTGTAGGTAGGGACATAGAAGGATTGCAAATGAGCAGGAAGTATTTTGGGAGTGTCGGAAATCCTCTAAAATTAGAATGTAATGATGGTTGTAAAATTCTTTCGATTTTAAAACCATACTTAAAACAAGTGAATTTTATGGTATATAAATCTTATCTCAATAAAATTATTTATACTGTTTTGTACACTATATTCTCAATTGTTACATATACATACACATAAACATACATATGCACACTGTTATACATGCACACATTCAAAAAATAGTGGTTTATGGAACTCATATTCAGTTAACATTTTAATTATAAACAAGGAATTACACGTTTTTGGTAAACTAGCTGTATTTTTACAAACTGTTAATAAGACATGAAGTAATACTACAGACAAAATTTCATTTAACATAATCCATTTGTTTTAAATATTACTGATATTTCCTTACCCTTTCATACATCCTTTTTATGAATGACTTTTTCACCCACAAGCCTTGCTCTTTAGTAGTCAGAGTAGACACTTAAAGGGTTTAGGAGAGGAAAGAGAAAGAAAAATGAATCATATTTGCCTAGGTATGAGAGGGACAATTACCTCTATTTTATGGTCGATACATATAACACAATCTTTATGTTAGGAGACAAAGCCTGAGAGGAAAATGAAATGTCATCCTTTCTATTTTATATGAAGCAAAACAAAATTTTTAATGAGATTACAGAGTTGACATCTCACAAAAAACTTTTCTTTAAATTAACATAGGTCTTTCAAGTACTGAAGTCCTCATCCCGTATTCTTGTTAATATGTTGACAGTTAGTTTCACTTCTCAATGATACTGTAAGTTTCATGTCTAACAATGACTTCTTACCATCTTCTTAGTTGTTTTCATTTAAAGTGCTAGAAGTAGAATAAAGGGAGTCTTAAAATTTTAAGTGAGTTCGCCTAATAAAATCCTTTTTGGTATTTTTGTCTTTTCATTAAATTATTTAGGCTTCAAGTAGCAGTATTTCCTGGAAGATATTCACATTAGTATAAATTAGAAAAAAAAAGATCAATAATAATCTCTACCAGCAAACTTGGCTCCTCCTCCTTTGTTCCGTATATCATTTGGCAATAATGTTCAAATTTGAACTCTCTGATTAGTGCTTCTTATTATGTCCCATACATTCAAATTCTTATGAATTTTGAATCTTTTTATACTACCAATAGTGTCCTCTACATCACCTGAAATAGTCACTATATGGCCTTCTGCTTACCTTTGTATCCTCTTCAAGTTATACATCTTATATTTAGCACCCCCCACACCCCTATATTAACAATTCTATTACCAATCATCAATCCCTTCATCTCCTATCACTAATGCATTTCCAAGTCACTCTAACACATTACCTGTGCACTACACCATCCTCCTTCCCCTGTTTCACCTGCCTCTGTTCTTTACTCTTCACTTTCCATACTTCTCATTTACATTTGTTTTTTTACCACATTTGTCTGCGCCTGCGGAACAGTCTACCAGTTTTAATCTAGAAAATTTCAATCATAACCCAAAGTCCAATATAAGCAATGTTTTATTATTGATGAAAGTTTCTAGTTCCATAAAGGAAAAATAATTTTTCTTCTTATTTCTCAAATACTATTTCTTATATTATTATCATAAAACTACTGTAATTTTATTGTCAGGTCTTTCTCATTATTTTCTAAGTTCACCAAAAGCAAGGTTTATTTTCTAACTCTGCATTTTCTTTATCATTAGTGCCTAGTACAGAGTCATTCTTGAGCTGATAAGTGAATATTCATTAAAATAATTGAATGGTCATGAGAATGGGGAGCATGGCATAGAGAATGCAGTTAGCATTAATGTTTTGGCTAGGTGGAGAACCGTAGGAGAGAAAGAGCAACTAGGGAGATCATTTTATAAACTATATAAAATGTCTAACCAATGTACTGTATACTTGAAACTAATAACAAAATAACATTTTAAAATATAATTGAATGTAAATTTTTCTATAACTAGAAATTTCTGAATTATCTTCTTTTAAAAGTTATCTGAATAACGTGATAAAGGGTAATTAGTTTACTGTTTTATGATTTTTTTTTCACTAACACAGAATACTTGTAAATATAGTAAATTCCATAGATACTTAAACTTTTACTGATGAATTTATCAAAGTTTATTATTATTATTATTATTATTATTATTTATTATCATTATTAGCTAATAATGAAATAGTTTCAGTATACAGGCCAGCGATATATTAAAATAATAAATGTCAGCTATTCATGGCACAGATTAAAAATATTTGTTCTACTACAATGTCTGCTAACTAGATTAGAAATATGTTTTCAGCATATCAATGTCACTACATCAGTTCAATTTAACCAGAGAGGAGCCACTGTTGAATCACAATGTTAAATTGAATGGGGTCAGATGTTTGTAAAAATAAATAAATACATGACAGTGAATGTAGGTCTAAAAAAATACCAAATCAAGCCTATTTTCTTTAGTTTTGCCAGATTTGAGGGTTCAAAACTAAAAAAACAATGAGGAAATATAAAGATTTACACCCTATATCAAATAAAAGGTAGAGTGCCTCAGCCTGACAGTGTCTTGTACCTGACAGCCAAGAAATATCAGGTGAAGAAATGAATGATGATTAAAACATCTTTTGTATTTCAAATAATTACCAGTTACAAGAATAATCTCAAAATCATCTTCCAGAGATGTCAGGGTTCCTGGGATTATAACTGCAAGGTTGCAACGACAGGAGGCAAAACTCCCCTGCTGCTGACAAATCAATTAAAGGAAGTCTCTTCACCTCTAGTCATCTTAAAGTTATTTTTAATTTCACAATTTCATCTCTCATAAGATTTCGTGGCAGCATTATACATTGCCTTGGGACATTCTAACTGAACCCCGATCCCAATTATTTTTAATATCTAAATTCTGTGGGAACACACTCGTTTAGTTTTAGGAGTCCTTATTTCTCTACTGTAAAATGAAGATAAAATCATCTCTCCTGCTTACCTCACAAAATTATTGTGAGAATCATGATATATTGTATTTGCAAGCCCAAGGTAAACTAAATTTTATTATTTCAAACATTATTAAAAAACAATTATAATAAAAGTCATGTTTGTGTATATTTGCAAAATATATAAATACACAAATTATTAAAAGATAATATATAGTTGTACTATCTAATGTTTCAAAATGCATATGCTATGTATATCTATATTTTAAATTAAAATAAGTCAAAAATTAATTTTGAAAATAAAAATTCTATATTTTTATTATAAATGAATAGTTTATTTGCTTTAACAAAGAATACAGTGGTGCATATGAATGGCAGAGTTTTTAAATTTGTTCTTTTTAAACTTATCTTTGTTCTTTTTTATATTGTACTGACTTTTATAATAATCATAATTATATTAACTATTTTGTCAGAGTTAAAATTAAACATGTATTTATTAGGCTGCTTTTTTAATATTATGATATATATTTGATAACTTTTGTGTAATTTCGGCAAAGCAGATACCAGACTGCCTTGAACTTGGAGGGATTTCTTAATTATCAGCAATATTAATAGACATTATAAAATTATAAACTCTGGCATGCCATTCTATTTCATGTGGCTAGGAACTCTATGGGACAGAGCTTATACCCAGGTCGCAAATACATGATATATGTAGATTTATGTAGGCTTCAGATATATGTAGATTTATGTGAGGGACTGAGGTTAATTATTCATTATAGAATAAAAGGATGTCATACTTTATTGAATAAAAAATACTAAATAAAGTTATATAAATGAGAGATAATCTATTAGGTAAGCCATAACTTCAAGAACTAGATATTAAAGGAGGAGATACAAGTGAGGAGTAGGGTTACTTGAGTAAAAAGATGCCAACATCAGTGGATACGAGTGTGTGTAGCATCTCTGGTTATATGTAGGCTAAGTGCTCCTCTACCAGAAATTATTAAAATTAATGAATTACATAGAAGATAGTTTAAGAAGAAGAGTAACATTCTTTATAATTAAGTGGCAAAGTAACCTTTTATAATATTTTATCAATGCAACAAAATTATACTCAGAAAATAACCAAAAATAATAATTCTATAATTAAATGAATTATTTATATTAAAAGTACATATGTATTTGATTTAGTAACTTAGAAAAGTATCAATGGGATATATTAAAAAAAACTAACAATAAACAAGTGGAATAGAAATGTGTTGTTCTAAATATTACATAGGGATATGTTTACAATATTTCGCCTAAAATTCTTTCCCTGCAGTGTTCTATAAAATGATTTGCAAAACTAGCTAACTATATCACTAGGTGTTATTTTGTTTTCTTATGTATGGTTATTAAGTTTCTATTGCTGTACAGAACATTACCATGAACTTAACATTTTAAGTCAATTAGCATTTATTATTTCACAATTTCTGTGGATCAGGAGTCTGGATATAACTGGTCCTCTGCAAAGCTAAAGTCACTGTGTTAGCCAGGACTGGGTCCTCTTGTGGATGCTTGACTGGGGATGGCTCTTTCTATAAGCTTATTCAAGCTGTTAGCAAAATTTCCCTTGCAGTAGTTTGAGGTCCCAACTTTCTTCTGGCTGTTGTCCAGGGCTTTCTGTGAGCTCTTAAGAGGTTTCCTGCAGTTCTTTCACCTTGTGCTCCTCTCTATATACCCTCTCACACGACGGAAACTCATTTCTTCAAAGCCAGTAAAGGAGAAAGCTTTTAGCCTGAATCCGCTAGTGAAATGGACTCTTGTAAGATATGATATAATAATGGTTGTAATCTTCTTTAATGTTTACCATATTCCAGTGGTTGGAAAGAAGTCACAGGACATGCCCACACTCAAGGAAAATGGATTATATAAATGCACGAGCACCAGAGGCTGGATCATTTAAGGTTCATTTTAGGACCTGTCCATCACAGTTGTAAACTATCAAGTGATATAATTTGATTGTTTTCTTGCTTTACTTACATCCATTTTCATGGTCAATTTGAATTACTGATTAAATAAACTTGTATGTTTAAGTTAAAGTAAAAATCCTGATAAGAAGCACCATCAGCTATTTGAAATGTGCAAAATCCTAGAAAAATGCAATTATAATTTATAGCATTCATATATGATACATGTCTAAAAAAAAAGTGAAGCTAAATGTTATTCCAAAAAAAATTAAGGCAAAAATTTACTTAAGATAATTGTTTAATAAGATGATCGCATGATTCTAATTAATATTCATACAGGAAGCAAAAGTCCTTTTTATTTTTTAGAGTACCTATACATCTTGATTCCCAGCTCCTAAAGAAAGAAAGCTATGTTTTAATTTTTGTCCTATAAAAAGAGATCTTGTTTTAGGTCCAGAGTAAAAGAAATAGAGGGATTTAAATCATTATTTTTGACTTTTATTTCTAGATTAAGTTCTAAATGCCAGTTACTTTTAAAAATTAATTTAAAAGATTAATTAGCATTATTTTAATTTGTCTCACAGTAATGTTTTATTAAGGAATTTAAAAGAAAATTAAACTGTTTGAAACCAGTCTTATACTTTTGAAAAATTTCAAGAATATTTTTGTACATTTTTAAACCATATGTAATTGCTAATTTTTGTAATACAAAAACAGTAACTTTATATGTTAACTTAATGATATGATATGCATATATGTGTAATATGTGTATGTGTATGTGTATATATATATATATATATATATGTATGTGTCAACCACTTGATGTCTTCACAAATGATATCAAATAAAAGGATAGATAACTTTTCTTACTACTTTGTGAAAATACAATGTGTGTCTGTATATATGTTTTTGTATATCCATGCTTTCCTTCTATTGTTTTTCTGTGAAAAGATGGGTCCAGAAAAATGCTTTATTTTAATAAGTTAATCTATTTTCTTAAATTTATGCTTATCATAGTAATTAGAAGTATTTTCAAGCTCTGGATATCCTAATTAGTGGCAATCACAGATGTGACATATTTCTAGTAGCAAAAAGAAAAATTAAATTGACTGACACATCACCTGAGTTACAAACGCCAACTCTAATTATGCCTAACTAGGAGCAAGGAAAAGGGCAGGCAGGATTAAGAAAACAAATCTGGCTTTATGGCTGCTTCTGTGTTCTTCATATACTCATATATGAAATATAAGCATGCAAAATACAAGCAAAAAATGTCTCTCAGAAGATTCTCCCTTTACCCCTAGAAGCTCCTCGTGATATGGAAGGCAAGTTGAAAGAGAGAGGACACTGAATAGCTTCTCCTTTGCTCTGGGATCTCTGAGACTTACATAGCCTTTAAGAATCTGAAATATATCTCTGGAAGCCAGGCGTGATTTTGCCACAAACTGATTATTTAAACTCCATGAGTTTTAACTTTATAAATCATGTACAATTCTTATGAGACAGAATGAAATATCTATGCAAAATACCTGGTATATTATAAGCACCCTCAAATAGAACAATTAGTAATATTATGACTATATTTTCGCTGGAATTTTCAGTTGAGCTTATTACAAAGAAAATTTTTCTTCTATAGCTCCTATTGTTCCTATTAGGTCCAAACATTCTGAAAATTGTAGTTCCAAAATAGTAGTCAGTTGACTTGCTGCTTCACATTTCAACGGGCACATTTATTTATTTATATTCTGGTGCATATTCCATAGCCTAACTTCTAGTGATTTTTATATCAGAGATGGAACTCATAAATCATTGTTACTTAAAAATATTTCTCAGGTTATTCTGATGTGCTTTCATATTTTGACTCTATTTCTCTGATACCTATTCTCATGACATTTCAGTCATTTTGGTAAGCCAGGTGTTTTTTTTTTTTTTTATCAGTTTCAGCAGAATGAATTCTAATTGCTTCACTCACTATACACACTTTAGCAAGTATCCTACTTTTTATAAAAAACATTATCTATTGTTGCTGTCTTTCTAACCATTTGCCCCAAATCTGAAGTGTTACTTCAGCCACAATGTTAATAAGCATGAGTTAAATCAATTTTTGTTATTGTATGCTTTGGTGTGTGATATGGAAAATGGACAGAATTCTGCCTTGAAGAAGAAAGAGAATATGAATCTAAATGAAAATATTCTAAAGATAAATGGAAGTGTAAATGTGAAAAGGAGAAACTGAAAAAAAGAATGGGGGAACAAATTGTACTGAACTAGCCTTGGCTTAAAGACAGCATAGCATAATCAAAAGATATGTTCCTGATATTAGGAAAAAAATGTAAAAATTACATTTACAGTTGAAGATACTTGATATTAATTTCAAAAATAGTAATCATCACTACTTCAGGATGTCTCTAGAATCTTATGTTAGTCCAAAAAGAATATAAGAGATAACTGATATAACATTCCATGTTTCTATGTCATGCTGCTCTAAAAATTGTGCTATTGGTATGACTTTTTATTAAATGTCACCAATTTAATAATCTCCAAGCACCAATGACTTTAAAAGATAATCAGAGTTAAAATGGTATAGCCTTTTTGAATAAAACCTTAAATATTTACCTTTAATTCTTTTCCTCTTTTAAATGGTTTATGTTGTTGATTTCTTTCTTTAGATGGGTATCTGAAACTTGAAATCCAGCAAATATATAGACATTCAAACTTTGTTTCAAATTCTAACATGACAATCTTCATTACGTTACTTCTTTATCTTGTACTCATATCCATTATGCAGTGATTTATGCTAGCCTATTGGCATCCGTTCAAAGACTTTAGTACTATTTCCATACCAAACAGGCACTTTATATTCAACCTGTTTTTTTTTTAATAACCTAGATAAAGTTCTTCCCTGTGAAATATTGAAATAAAGTAAAAGTTAATCCACTTACTAAAAGTAAAATGAATTATATAAATGATTCAGAAATATAAACATTTTACTTAATAACTAACCTATGAAAAATGTGATAAAAATTTTTAAAAGGACAAGATATAGTACCTGTCTTGAAGAAAATGAAAGATTAGTAAGAGCATGAACTATTCACAAATAACTAGAATATAAGATGGAATGCATTGTGCAGAATAGGTACAAATATAGCAATAGGAAAACAGTGAAGATAGAGAATGTGATTCCAGAAAGAAAGGTTGGAAAGAGGGCTAATAAGCAGATAGATACTGAAGGTGGCTTGAAAGTTCAGCCTCAAGAAAAGGGTAAACATTTTCCATAAAAGAGAGCTGCTAGAGATAAAACCATGAATCAGATGAGGTCAGACTGGAAACAATTATATTGACTATTCCTTAGTCAGCAAGGCATTCTTTAAGATGTTTGAAAAGAGAAGAAATATAATCAGAACTTTGTCTTCAACATGGATCATTACTTTGGCAGTAATATTTACAATTCATTGCACAGATGGAAGATTAAGGAACAGGGAGAGAGACTCTTTTTAAAGCTACTATTAGAGTTCAAATAAGAAATAATAAGTACTTGGAATTTATACTGGGACTAGTGAGCATGAAAGAAGAAAAAATAGAAAAAAATAAGAAGATTCAGTGTGTTCAAGATATATAGAGTAAAGTAAGACAAGGTATAAGGTGTCTTCAAGTTGGCAAGGCCCAAATACTAGGTTTGTTCAGTGGATGGTTACCTGCCTGATATATAAATGGATAAATAGGATGACAGTTTGAATTGTACTTCAAGGATGAGAAGATGATTTAGATTTTGAATGCATTGGATCACTAGAGCATCCAAGACACCATTATGTGTATGTTTAACAGACACTGAAATATAATGATAGGAATATAAAAAAAGGCTTAGTATCACAAAATACATTCATGAATAATTAAATAGTGGTAATAATGGATGACAATTAAGAAATCAATTCTGAAGTCCAGAATTGAAGCAAGTTGAGTATAGAATGTGATAAAATATTATTCTCTGCCTTTTCTCTTGCTTTCCTGCTATAGTTGAATTTATCACATTCTCATAATAAAGGAAAAGCCTTTAGTATAAACATGGACCAAACTTGAGCTCATATATTCTGCGTATTTAAAAACAAAATGATTTCTGGATGGCTGGTGGGGGATGGCTGCTGATATTAAAGAAAGCAAGCTGGTCAAGGAATATTTGGTATTTTGTTTCATTGTTTTAGTCAATGACTATATTTAACCACACATGAACGGCAGAGAGGCAGGCAATAAAAGAAGTGAATGCAACCAAAGCAAGTGAGAATCATTGAGGGAAACTAAATGTGAAGGCCACTGAAGAAATGAAATTGAGGGCACAAGTGAGATTAGAGGCTGTGTAAGGATCATTATGGCATTGTTTTATCCAAAACGTGGGTACAATTTCTGGTACACATCAACATCCTCTTTGACCTCACATTGCCAACTCTCTCGATCACTATGGTACCTGCCCCCACTCTGCTGTTAAACAGAGTGGGCACGTTCCTGCCTCAGACATTTTTCGCTGACCCTTCTCTCCACCCGCACATTTTCCAGTTCATGGATCATTCTGGGTCTTGCCACAAATGTCATCTTCTTAGTAAAGTCAGTCAATTTAAAATCGGGAAACCCATATCCTAGAAATCTCTTTATACTTTTATTCTCTTTTCTCTAATCTAGCATAAAATTAACTTTATTTTATTTTACTTTTTACTGATCTTCTTCCCTCTCTTACAAGAACTGGGATTTCTTTCTATGTGTTCACTTGGTGCATCTCCAAAATTTAGAACACTATCTGCTACATAGCAAAATCTCAATAAATATATTCTGGATTTATAAAGTTAGGAAACTTGGAAATTTGAAAGTCATTTGGAATTTAATCAATTTCCGCTGACCAGTTTGAATTAATTGGTTTCATGCCTAGCCAGAAGGAAGCACAGGCGTACATTCTATATATACATGTTCCTTGGGCCACCACTTAATTTAAAAGAAATCTAAGGCAGCTAGTCCAATAGATAACAAGCCACCTGATGCATTTTCTCTGAAAATTGTTTATTGGTATAATCCTATAGTATTGGCCACTTTGATATATGTTTGTATTTACTTAGGGCCATGGTTCATGCTAAGCTACATAGAAGAAAAGAAGTCAGTGAAGAAAGGAAAGGAAAAGAGAAAGAAGATAAGGACCTTGAGAGATGGAAAGAAAAAAAAAAAGCATGCATACCCTGAAAAAAGAGAAAATGACTTCAGCAACTATAACTGTCTAGGTCCTTTTTCTCTAAGGCCTGGATAAACATCAATTTAAAATTCTGGCAGATTTTCTTTTGTGTTCTTACCTGTTCCTCTACTCCTTTACTTGAGTTAGCTAGATGACTCACTGTCCTTGACAATCAAAGTTGTTTGGAATAGAATAATTTTAGAAAGAACACAAAAAATGTTAATAGTACATTTATTTTAGTATTTTATTTCAATAAAAAATGCCTGGAAAAGTTTCTCTAAGGTCTACTGTGAACCTGATTGTATCTGCACTTAAATGCCCCTTCTCTATAAATTTCTCTTCTGTGTCAATTCTATTTATGTTTCCTTTTTTATTTCTTATAATTCATGTTTTCTCCATTTATATTATACTTTATAATAACAATAACTATTATTTTGAGCTTTTAAGATAATTGCTTTTTTTGTGTTTGAAATACTCCTCAAGGAGATTATACTCTGTGGGGGGACACTGGAGGAAGTCAGAGAAAAAAATAACAAGTACACAAATTAATAAATAATTTAATGTGAAATAATATTAGAAGTATGAATGATACTATGGTACTGGAAGAAGCCAAAATCTAATAGGTAGATTAGATAGAATATAATTAGATAGAATAGTCTACCAGATTGGGGTTTCTGTGTCTCTTTTTCTCAATTATATTGTACGGCTTTAATTCCTGAATGTCTGGGAACATTGGCATTATGTGTGTATGTTTATGTGCGTGTTTGTGCACATGTGCATGTGCATACACACATACACATATCTAGGATCTGCTGTTACGCCATGTTACTCTGGCTTGTGGTACCACTCCTTTAGAGCTAAGCTTTTAATGTCACATTCTTCAGAAAATTTCGTTCTTGTCCATGGGGGATCCTAACCCTGTATTTCCAAACATTTTTGCTTTCCTGCTATAGTTGAATTTATCACACTCTGTCATAATCGACTATTTTGTTCTCTGTCTACTTCATTAACGTTAAGTTCTTTGTAGGCAGAGATGATGATTACATAAGTTGTGGACATGCATAGCATCTGCAACAATGCTTGTCGGTGTGCTATGAAATATTTATTGTAAATTTGTGGTGAGATTGAAGTTTAATTGAGTACTTAGGCATTTTAACCACTATAAAATTACTGATTGGGCCTTTACATACATAATCTGGGGAACTACCTGCTAAAATATATTTAAAATCACTGACACACTATTTGAGCCAGGTACACTGACTCTTGGCAATTCTTTTATTTTTCCTACAGAGTCTATCTAGCAAAAATATTTCCTGTGTCTTAGGAACATAAAAAAAAATTAAATTTTATTACTCTGGGAAGTTTTCATTCTTTCCCTAATTATATAACACTGTCACTGACTTTATATTTATGACGTATTTGCTTGGCTAGACTTTACTATTTTAAAGAAAGATGTTCATGATAAACTGCATGTTACCTCAAAAAGCAAGAACAGACAGTTTCTTAGCAGAAATGCATTAGAATGTTTGAACTTTTACTTGTTTGGTGGTCCAAGTCTTTTAAAAGACCCTACATATTCTTAAGCCACATTGCTGATATATTTTCTGTTGTCATGGTTTTTATTCTCATTTGTGTTTCTGCAAAATGAGCAAGTTGGTAATTTTTATTTGTTGTCTTTACAAGTCAGTTTCCCCTTGGAACATCAATATTAATATCTCAAACTCATAATATTCTCCATAATTTTTCTTGTAACTATATTATTTACAGATATGTGATTTTATAAAAATACAGGTCTTAGCCTAACCCAGTTGAAATATCTTTAATAGATTTTACTACTATATCATTTTCTTAAATAATTACTGTTATATATATAACCATTTGTACACACATATATGTGCGTATGACATTTATCAGAAAATGTCTAAATATTTATAATATAACTGTACCAAAAAATATTTATTTGACTTCCTAGTAGAATTTGAAACAATAAATTTAAAAAATTTACTATGTCCTTGAGGTCCAACCTCATCTGGCCCTGACCTACATATGTGATCTGTGTATTCCTACTGTTTACCTAGTTCATTATACTTCAGTTATATTTGTTTTCTCTCAGTCCTAGAAACTGCTAAACTTGTTTCTTTCAGAGTCCTTATGGTCATTATCTAGGATGATCTGCCCTTTAAGTCTGCAAATATCGGGCTCTTTCTTAACCTCTAGGTTTCTGCATACATGGCATAACTACAACCTTTCACAAAGAGGCTTTTTCTAGACACTCTAAGAGACTTGCCTTTTGGCTATCTTCATCAAAACCTCTAATTTATTTCTTTCATGGTACCAATGGCAATTTTTATTTATTTAATGCATTTATTTAAGTGATTGTTTCCTCTTTTTGCCACTAGAATATGCCTCTATAAGAGTGGAATCACCAGTAGTCTCATTCTTTATTGAAGCCCTATCAAACAGCACAGGGAGTGATATATCTGAACATTGGTACAATAAATATTGGTTGACTTAATAATTAATGGGAAGAAAAAACTACAAATAAATTGAGGTTAAGACTCTGAGTGTGAGGGACTTTTGCCTCTATATCTACAGTTTCAACCTGACTACAGTTTTCAAAAGAGTCATACTTCTAGGTAAATGGTAAAGAGAATATATAGGTAGTGGGAAAGGGAACAAAGTGGATATATCAAAATAAGTATTAGGTAAAAAATCAAGTTCTTGTCTGAATATTCCTCATTTAACTCACAATTCAGCAAACATTACTTGTGAGGGCAGTAGATAGTAAATGCCATGTTTCTGCACTTGACCCATAAATACAGTGGCGGTCAACACTTTCAGAGAGACGATCTTTCCACTGATTCAAATTTAAGGCTATCAGAGATCTGATATATCTTGGATGCTCAAAATTTATAGCAATTTTACTTGTAAATTAAGATTCATTCTATAAAAATATCAATAGAAAATCAAATCAAGAATCAAGTAGAATTCTCCTCATGAATTTCTTCCAATTAAAGTTTTCTTTTTTTTATCCCATGTTCATTACATAATTACTTACAAGAACAAAAATATGGAATCAATCTAGGTGTCCAGCAATAAATGAATGAATAAAGAAGATGTAACACATACACACACAATGTAATATTACTGAGCAATAAAAAAAATGGAATCTTGCTATTTGTGACAGCATGAATGGATCTATAGGGTATTATGTTAAGTGAAATAAAACAGAAAAAGACAAATACTATATAATTTCACTCACTTATATATGTGTGTGTGTGTGTGTGTGTGTGTGTGTGTGTATATATCAAATGAATAAACAATAAATGAAATAAATGAACAGCAAATGGAAAATCAAAAAAAAAAAAAAAAACAGAAACAGACCCACAGATACAGAGAATATGCTGACAGTTGCCAAAGGACGGATGGGCAAGAAAACCACAAGCCTATGTGAGTAATATAATATATTCTTGATACATAATAGTTATATATTCTTTGATAAAACTAGTAAGACATGAGGAACTTGCAAATTGTAAAAAATGTTTATTTTTGACTTACAAATTATTTCCCCATTTATAGGCAGGTTTTATCTTCACTTTATGGGGTTTTATTTTTGCGAAGATTCTATAATTTTTTATACCTAAAGATGGGTTTAATTTATCTTTAAACATGATTTTAATAACAACAAAAGTAAACAAATGTACAAAAGAAAAATTAATACTATAGAGAGGTTTCTTTGTTGTATTTGGCTAAAATTGTATAGAACGGAGAATAATTTCCTTAAGATAACCTATGGATCTATTTTTCCTTTATTTGTTCATTCTATATATAATACTTTCTTAATGAAAGCTTTGTACCATATGCTGTGTTATGATGGTAAACAGATAAAAAATAATTATTTTTCTTTAGCAATAAATTAAAAATGTAGTAAGAGATTTAATATTGAGAGAGAAAATAAATCAGAGACATCTATGACTGAGATCTATGAATCTCCATTGTTTTAGAGTGCTTTAAAAAAGTTAATAATACTGATTTTGCCTTTATTAAAAATACTGATATTTCGTTCATCATTGATTTTGTGCATTTTGTTTTTATTTTAAATATTTCATTAAAATGTCATTATTTGATTACTGCTAGTTTGTGTGTGTGTATTCCCTTGAATTTTGTGATACAATTACCTCATTCATTCCACATTAGTACCAAGAAGGAAAGAAGGAAGGGAAGGAGAAAGAGAGGAAGAGAAGGAGAGAGAGAGAGAAAGTTCGGATGAAACACTATATGGATAGCGCTTGTAGTGGGTTGAATTGTGTCCTTAAAAAATATTTCCACAACATCCTAGGACCTGTGAATGTATGTGACCTTATTTAGAAAAGAAAGTCTTTTAAGAGGTAATTATGTTAAGGATCATGAAATGAGATCATTATGGATTATCCATGTGGGACCTAAATCCAATGATGTGTTCTTATATGAGACATGCAGGGAAGAGACACAGGAAGAAAAGGAGAAGGTCATGTGGGAACAAAGATAAAGATTAGAGTTATACAACTCATGAACCAGTGGAAGTTGAAAGAGGCAAGGAAGGATTCTCCTTGAAAGCCTTTGGAGGAAGTGTAAGACTCTAGAACTCTGGGAGTAAAAATTCTCTTGTTTTTAAACCACTTACATTAGTGATCATGTTTTACAGTGGCCCTTGGAATCTAATACAAATCTAATGAAATCTAATGAAAAATGCATTAAGCACTAAAAGACCATAGAGTAGAAAGCAATCAATTGTATTGAAAGTCAAGAAATACACAGAAGTTACTACCCAGATGTACCTTCAGGGTCATTATGACTTGAACAGATGTAAACAAATGAAAAAAATACATAAAGAAGATTCCAGGAAGAGGGAACACAAAGATTTTTTAAAAACTTGTGTTTAGGTTATCATTATGTGTGTGTTTTTGTTTGTTAAAAAGAGTTTGAAGGCAAATCATCAATAATGTATAAGTATAATAATGTATACTTCATGTTATATCAGTTTATAGACTATGACATGCTTGGAGTTCATAAATTTCTTTAAAATATTTAACAATCTTATATAGTAAATAGTACAGACATTATATAAAATGAGTGAATTTGTACTTAGTGCAAAAGAGCAGTCACTAGAAACAAAATACTTTTATTTTATTATATACTAATGGCATGATTAAAAACTAATGGAATTCCTAAATAAAAGTGGATATTATACTAGTATTAGAATAGATTTAATGACAAATGCTCTAAACACTATAACATCAAGAATTAAATTATTATGTGGTCTATTTTATATGTGTGTATGTATATATATTATTAAGGCATTTCTAATATGCTATCTTTTATTTATGTTCTACTCTTTGATATTTTTGAGATTGAGAGGTAGGGAGTTATTTTGTTTGTTATATTTGATTAGGTAAAGTCGTGGAAGGTAATGAATGAATAAATGAAGCATGGTTCTTGCTGAAAGCAAAATGTTCCTTTAGCTATTATAAAGCAAAGAGATCTATAAATACCAGGTACCTACTGAAAATATTCGTTTTCATGTTGTTATTTCCTTACTAATGGTGAAGATAATATTGGGGTTACAAATCCTTTCCATTATGAAAAAAAAAAATAATATAATGGAAACCTGAAACTTTGTAGAAATGTTCTCTATGTAAGTCTTTATTGATTTCAGATATGTATTTCCCAGAAAAATTCAAAGTTCTAAGAAAACTCAGATCTAGTGAGTATATTCTAGAATAGCTATTACAGCTCTAGAATAATCTACTAATGTATTTTAACATATATCTTAAAATTAATATATGTTTAAACTGAACTGATTTCAAATCAGCACACACAGAAATATAATACATACTTCTTATGCATTTTTCTCCAGTGATTCCTTTTCCATCACATATCGTTTGGTTGTGTTATATTTCTGCTTCTTGTCTTCTCTACTTAGGTCACACTGTACTATGTCGGAATCAAATATCAAATAGAAAACTACTTAGCAAATCTTCCCTCTGAAATTAAAAAGGAACAAGTATGTTCATTGCAGCATTATTTACAATAGCCAAAAATATGGAAGCAACCTAAGTGTCCATAGATAGATAGATAGATAGATAGATAGATAGATAGATAGATAGATAAAGATGTGGTACATATATACAATGGATTATACCTCAGCCATATAAAAGAATGAAATCTTGCTATTTGCAGCAACATAGATGGGCATAGAAGATATTATGCTAAGTGAAATAAATTAGAGAAAGAAAAATGTCATATGATTTCACTTATATGTGGAATATAAAAAACAAAATTGAGCAAACAAAACAGAAACTCATAGATATAGAGAACAAACTAATGGTTGCCAGATGGGAGGGGGGTTGGAGAATGGGTACAAAATGTGAGATTACGAAGTACAAATTACAGTTATAAAAATTCACAGGGATGTAAAGTATGACATAGGGAATACAGCCAATAATATTTTAATAATTATGTATGATGCCAGATGGGTATTAGATGGGTATTATTCAGGTGATCACTTCATAAAGTATATGTTTAATCACTGTTGTATACTAGAAATCAATATAATATTGCATGACAATTATAATTTAAAAAGAAAAAGAAAGAAATACAGTCAAGAAGAGAAGCCAAAACTTTAGGTAGCAATAGTTTCCAGAAATTCTAATGTGGCTTAGTAGTGTAATCACATGGTGAAGAAAAAAAAGAATCAATGTTTTTTTTCTTTTACAATGTACATTCTAGCAGATGGTACAAAGAATGAATGCAACAGAAACTTTAAAAATACAAGTTTAAAAGATTAATTTGGTGTCTGAGGCTAAGATTTCCTTAATTATGAGCCTTTGAAAACAATCATAAACAGAATAATTAAATCTGTTTATAATGAGTTACATTGACTTGTACAATAAAATATATTTGATGCAAAAGAAAAGCTTTCTAAAATCTTAGGTTAAAAATTAATAAAGTAAAAATATTGCATGTTTAAAGTACCCTAAGCTTTTTTCATAGAATTGTCTGAATTTTCTCACTGAATCCTCAAAAAATGCTCCCATTTTAGTGATGAGAAAATAGACACAGAATAAATCAGTGGCTTCTTAATTAATGCATCCAGTATATAATTTTCACATTTAGAGACCAGTCAGTTCAACTACAGAGACCACACTCTCTAAACAATGATTATATTACATCTGCCAATTGTTAGATAGAAAAATATTCATTATTTCTTTCAATCTATAAATATTTATGTGTATCTACCAGTGGCCAGATACAAATCTAGGTGCTATGATAAAAACAGACAAAATCCTCTGTCCTCAAAAACTTATATTCTACCTGAGGTAGCAGATACTATTTCTATAAAATTTCCATTTTTATCACTGAGGTATGGCAATTAGTATCAAGAAGAATAAATGTTTGGTCGTAGATCTTTCTAGTCATTTGTTGTATTTCATTCATTCAAAAAAAAGAAAATGATTTTCATTCTCAATTCAAACAAATGGCAGTGATAGTCTGATATTAATTTATTGATTATCATGATAAATGAATAATTCAAGTGATTGAGTTTAGAAATAGAGGCAGATTGGGTTTAATGCTTGAAAAGTCTGTAAATAGATGAAACTTTCCTTAAGAAAAAACATTTTAAAAATTTTGTACACTGAAAAATAAAAAAGAAAAAGCCTCAGAGTTAGACTCAAAACCCAGCAGATTTCTGGAGTAGATTCTAAAAATGAGGACCAAATTCTAAGCATTACTATATAAACTATGGTACAATAAAGGGGAAAATGAATATTTTATATGTTAAAAATAATAAGTGACAAGACTAAAAATTAAAGAAAGAAAGGCCTTGGGATTGCCAGAGAAGATTTCAATTTTATGTAAAGTGGTACTATTAATGAATATTGGCTGTTCTAAAAAATAAACCATGGAGTATGTAGCCCAAATGATATGAAAGTTTTGTTTGTTCATATTGAGTCCAAATTAGTTTTCCTTATCAGTGGTAACATGCCTCTAAATGATTAGGATCCCTGTCTTTGCATCTTGAGGCTCTGGTATTTGACCACCTGCATAAATCACCGAAGGGGAAAGAGATTAGAAAATCTTGAATAGGAAGTATTCATGGAAAAAGACTGTAGTATGTAATCTATTTATGCACCCAGGAATATGAGAAAAACTGTTTACTAGTTAGGAGTATCCATAAATAAATTTTTAAAATATATATTAGTTAGTTATTAGCTGGAAGTACCTGAAAATAGATTCTTACTAAAAATTATTAGGATGAGGTAAAAACTAAAGTGGGAAATTGAAAATTTCAGATACTTAGGACAAGAATATTCAAGCAGAGAAAACAACCAGGGCAAAGGCCCTGCGATGAAATTTAGTTGGCATATTTGAGGATGGGAGTGCAAATGGGTACAATTTTGGGTAGAATGGACTCCTACCCAAAATTTGATTTATATGTCTAAACTGATGATGCCCTGCAGACACACACATACTCAAGAGGGTTTGAAAGGTTCATTACTAACATGATGAGGCTTTTTGGGGAGAGTGTTATAAACTTTTCAAGTTTATATATAAAAATAAATGATGCTGGAAAAATTAGAAAATAAAAGAATATAACTAGACTGCTATCTGTCACCATACACCAAAATTAACTCAAAATGGATT